>JAQQAE010014991.1:0-12196 GCA_029823295.1 Pseudamia nigra
AAGGAGGACATGAAGGTAGTTGGTGTGAGAGAAGAAGATGCAGAGGATAGGGTGAGATGGAGGCAGATGATTCGCTGGGGCGACACCTGAAGGGAACAGCCCAAAAGGAAAAGAAGAAGAACAAACACTGAAGGAAGAAGTGGGCGTGTCCAGACTTTTGACTGAATCACAGCTGTCTTTGTTGAAC
This sequence comes from Pseudamia nigra, assembly GCA_029823295.1. Taxonomy (NCBI): domain Eukaryota; kingdom Metazoa; phylum Chordata; class Actinopteri; order Kurtiformes; family Apogonidae; genus Pseudamia; species Pseudamia nigra. The sequence goes on from JAQQAE010014991.1 coordinate 188, forward strand.
AACCACATGACACGTCAGCTGACTCAATATTTTTATTTAAACTCCTTTTGCCCACAAAATGACAGCCACTGTCATATCAGATGGAATAATATAAAGCCACTTTCCCATCTGGGAAGCAAACGATAGTACCAACAGTATTCTCTGCCGAGTAGTACTCCTTTTAGTACAGTACTACTACAGGTTTTTGTTTTTTTGAATTCCCATGTATACCCCTCCCACAAAAATGTAATATACGTGAAAATAAATAATTTAATACAAAGTCTGTAGTTAAACATGCAAATAAAATGACAAATTAAAGAGACAAGTGTAATTATGCACAACAGGACGCGGGGTTTTAATGACTTGCCCTAGTTTTTTTGAAGTACTTGCCTTGGGTTCGAGTCAGGAGACAAATGTAAATGACAAAGACAGGCTCAAGTCAAATAAATGGCCGAAAGCGACGCTGAAGTTGTCATAAATCAGAGTGGACTTGTATTATTATTATTACCTGGGGAGCGAAATGAAGCATTAGCTGAACTGAAATTCGGCGGAGGTTATTTGGAGACAGTCGCCAAAAAAGCAGTGGTGAGCTGAAAGATGAAAAGCCCTGAATATTTCAGTAGAACAGAGGACGGTCTGTTCGTGTGGATTTAGTCAAACGTGACCCGTATCAAACTCACGACTGAATTCAGCGGACGACGCGGTGGACGTAATATTCAGACGACATCATGCGAGTACGCTGTGTCCGTACCACACGAATGAGACCCGTCTTGAATATTAAGTGCTCGAACGTCGTAACGTTCCGTGTCGACTTAAATGAAGCCAGAGCAGTGAAACGCTCGAGACGCATACGCTGAAATTGACCTTTTCTTTGTTTGCCGGAAAATCGGAGGGATTATCCGTCGCCAGCGTCCCGAGATCGTCAGAACAACAGAAGACGCGTGGATGTGTGGAAGCTGCTCTAATATGAAACGGGTTGTACTGGGGGGGGGTTGTGTGGACATACTGGGAACCAGTAGAGACGACGCTTCACAGTGGAGAAGCAGAGGAAGAACTACGAGGAAGGATGAGGTTCACCGAACTCAACTAAAACCAAAACTGTTCTGTACAAGGTTGAGGCACTTTCAAATCAGCGCGCACGCAACAAGGAGCGATGTGCACGCACACGCACACACGCACGCAGAAACACACATGCCGTCAGTCTTTAGTCCGCACCGGACAGACGTGATGATGCGTTCAGCCCGAGTCCATGCTGAACAGCTCGATGCCGTGCGGGCTCCAGTGGAGACCGACTCCCGAGTTGAAGACCAGCGACCAGACGTAGGGGATGAAGAAATCCTCCGGCTGGTCTTCCTCCACATATTTAAACTTCAGCTCTGGGAATTTCTAGAGAAACGGGAAGAGAAAGGGAAGGAGAAGTTGAAGAGACTGGCAGCGAAAAACAAGTCAGCCATCGCTGAGGAGCTGAAGGGTTTTTAACGGCGCCGTCCGCCATGTTGGCTTACAACCTCGCAGGTGCACGTTTTCATCACAAATATAACTTAAGAGTAAAAAGCATTCTGTACAATAGCTGCTCTCAGAAGTAGTTTCTAAAAGTACTTGAGTACTACCCACCTGTGTCAACAATCAGACGCCAAACAGCCAACATCACCTTTTCTTTTTAAAAGCAGTAGCACCACCGATGTGAAAGACTGACAGGGTGGTTTTAAGGTGAACTGGTTCAGACACTGAGGTGATTCTGTTCACACTGCAGAAAAATCGGATTGTTTTCACCGGATGTGACACGAACCTGGTTTTTTACCACACTCTGAACAGCACAAATCTAGTTTTTTTCAGATCAGACCCAGGCTGCTTTCATATGTGGTCCAAAATCAGACGAGTATGGATGATTTTTAAAGCGACCTCAGTCTGAAAGGTCATGTAGCATTTCATCCGATTTTTACCTCATTTAAGTGAGACAGACGTGGGAGAGGAGGCAGGACGTGGCAAAATCACGTCAACAATGGACTCGGAATCACTCGGTCATAACTTTGTCGGCTCCAACTGCACAACTTCAAAATTGACACACACACATGCCGCCTTGTGTAGCATCCATACCTACTTCCAGAAACACGGTGCGCTTCTTTATTATAACTTATTATATAACTTATCGGTGCATCAGGAATGAACTGGATGTGACATCACGTCGTCTTCTGCGCATGCAGGTGGCTTCAGAGCTGGAGACTGTTCACAGTGGAGTCTCATGGATATTGCATTTAAAACAGGCACGCAAAAAAAAAAATCAAATTTCAGCAAAAAAATTGGAAGTCAGCATTAAGACCTGCAGTGTGAACGTAGCCCGAGTCTCACACTGACAAACTGTGGACGTGGACACACATGTCTCTGCCTTTTCGACGGACATCGGTGTTTGACATAAATGTCTCGGTCGAGTCCTATAAAGAACCGTAAAGCTAAGTGTGACGACGGCATCCGCCGCCGGCGGAGGTCCACTCGTCCGTTCCACTCGTCCGTTCCACTCACTCGTCATCAGTTACAGTAGCTCAGATGCGGGTGTAACTCTATCTGCGAGTGGGGTCAAAGTGCTTACAGGTGCAAAACACCGACCTGCTAACGGGCCGACATGGCCCTGTGACCCCGCCGGAGACGGGATACACACAGACAGCGTGGAGAATCAAACGGATAAACGGAACACACGGGATGTCGCCAATGTCACCGTGTGAACTCGTACCCAAGCGTTTTGCGACACGACGACTCGGTAATAACCACCGGACTCCTGACGAGCTGCGGCTGATTATTAGCTGTGGAGTGGAAGAGGTCACAGATGACTCACACTCAGCGGGTTTGGTTTTTGAACTGATTACCACCATCGTTATTTGCCTCCGTGTACGACCCCGAGTGCAGTGAAGTCGGGACGTCGGGTAAAATGCAAATAGAAATACGACGATACCATGATGCTCAAATCTCATATTTTATTCCCAGTAGAAAATATCAGATGCTGAAACTGTGACAAAATATTAGCTCATTTGAATGTGTTCATTCTTTTCCAGCCTGTTGTTGCCCCTGTTCCAACTCTTTCGATCAAAATTCAAAAGGAGCTAATATTTAAAGAAAAATATTAGCTAATTTTGAAGTTGATGACACCAACGCATCTCAAAAAAAACCCACAAAATGTGAATATTTGTAATATTACAGAACCATTTATGACATGACATGTGATATAGGTTTTACTTATTTCTATTTTTCAGTTCATTTCATTTGATCATTTTGTTGACATTTTTATTCATTTTTTACTATTTTGTTAATTTCTTCATTATTTTCATTGATTTATTTTATTCATTTTTTGTGCTTGTTAATTGACTCGATGACTTTGTTCAGTGTTGTTTCTTTTATCATTTATTTTATCACTGTTTTGTTCATTTTATTTTTCATATTGTTTAATTTTGTTTATTCTCTTGATCATTAGGCTCATTTTGTGTTGTTCAGTACTGCAGGGTCAGCAATGTTTACTAAAGGAGGAGCCATTTTCTGCCAGTAACTTAAACAACATGTCCAAAATAATAAACATAATAATCAAAAAATTGAACAATATTCTCAAAATGAATAAAAGTGAATAATTAAGCTAATGAGCAAAAATTAGTGAAATAATAAACAAAGACCCCCAAAAATTACTACAAATAATGAACAAATACAAAAAAGTTGCAGAAAATGAAGAACATAGTCAAGGAAATGAATAAAAATGAACAAAGCAACAAGCAACATTAACTAGAAAATGAACGAAAAGAAAAACAAAAATAAAAAAAAACAAAAAGTGAACAAAACTAACCAAGTGATGCAAAAACAAACAAAAATGAGCATAGCAGAACAAAATCAAAAAACTGAACAATATTCTCAAAATGAATAAAAGTGAATAATTAAGCTAATGAGCAAAAATTAGTGAAATAACAAACAAAGACCCCCAAAAATTACTACAAATAATGAACAAATATAAAAAAGATGCAGAAAATGAAGAAAATAATCAAGGAAATTAATAAAAATGAACAAAGTAACAAGCAACAATGAGTAACAATAACTAGAAAATGAACAAAAAGGAAAACAAAAAAAAAGTGAACAAAACTAACCAAGTGATGCAAAAACAACAAACAAACAAAAAATGTCCAAAAATGAGCATAGCCGAACAAAATAATCAAGAAAATTGACAAAGTTGAACAAAAAAAAAGTAAAAAAAAAGAACAGTGTTAAAAATCAAACACAGTGAGAACAGAATATCAAAAAAGCAGAGCAGAAGCCAACAAAAATAATCAAAGAAATTAATAAAAATTTACAAATGAATAATTAGATGTCAGTTTTTTTTTTACAGCTGAATAATATAAGAATATTTGGGAGCCACAGATGTGCTGAAGAGTCACACGGGGTATAATTAAACAGATATTCCCGGTATTTTGAGCAGATGATTTGTGCGGCTTTGAGACGCAAACCGACCATTAACTGGCTGAATCCACGTTTTCAAAAGCAGCCTGTAAAAGCGTCTCCTCCGTGTGGAGTCTGAAGTCGGAACGTGAACGCTGGCCTTGGCGTCCATCCATCCTGAGCTGCTGCCGGCGCATCCAACAGCCGGCAGGTAGCAAAAGAAGAGCATCAATAATACAACGCCGCCTCATTAAAACCTCCCGTCTACACATGCGAGAAAGCGCGCACACGCAGCCGGTAATCAGGCTGCGGTGAAAGACGGACGCTCAGAGCTTTTATGCGACGGCCCCTGTCTGCTCCATTGAGTCCCGGCCGCCTTTATTCACAGCCACACTATCGGTATCACAATGACACAGACAGAGGGGCTACGGGGGTCACAGGCCATATGCCAGGCTGCTGACGCTACGCCGCGCCGCCGCCATTGTGACGAGCAGGCACAATGCACGAGCTGTATTATCTGCCTGGAATTCACGGCTCATCAAATGACAGCGGCAGGCGTCCTGGACTGAATATGACACGTAACAGGAAGTCAGGCCTTTTCGTTTGAAACAGCGCGTGCTTTTGTTTTGCTTTTGTTTGCGGATTAATGAGCTGGCTTTCATCATCTTGATGTATGACGTGTAACTGGTTATGCTAATAAGGTCATTAAGATAATTAAAGCATTCATCAGAAAATACTGCTGTGTCAACATAAACAACTGATGAATTTATGATTCATATAATCTGCATCTTAAAGCATGAGGAGCACATTAAGGTCAAGTCGTCTGTTCAGAGGACAGAAGTGGCGTCGGGGTGAAACATCCAAACATCGCTGAGAATTTAAAAAAACAAGAGAATCCTAGACTGTTCCGTCAGCTTTGCATGTTCCAGTCGCTCTGCAGAGATCTGGAAAATAACCATCAGTTCAGTTAGGATTCCACAACAAATGGCAATAAGGGTTATTCATAACCTCACTTATCTGGATCATACTCACACGCTCTACTTGCAGTCAAATTCATGAAGATGTACGGATATAAAGGCCCTTTTCTACCAATTCCCAGGAACTTTTATTACCTGGGTAAAAGAATTCCTGGTAATCTTGTGTGCTTTGCATTTCCACTGCACCCTGACATTCCAGGTAATTTATTCAAATCAGGCTGATGACGTATTTCTGGGAGGGGCTTCACGTCTCAGAACAGTAAAGATATCTTCAAGAGTGAAACAATGAAAAAAAATACTTAAGACAATGAGTAAAAATCAAGAAGATAATCAAGAAAATGAATAAAAAGAAAATTAGTATTAATGAACAAAATGATCTAGAAAATTAGTAAAAATGGAAAAAAAAAAAAAAAAGAAAATTAGTATTAATGAACAAAATAATCTGGAAAATGAGTAAAAATGAAAATAATCAAGAAAATTAAATTAAGAAAAAAAATGAAGAAAATAATGAAGAAAATGAGGCAGAATTAACAAATTCAGAAAATGATGCCAAAATGGGGAAAATCAAGAAAAAGAATAAAAGTGAAGAAAATCAAAAAATTTTGTAAAAGTGAAGAAATAATCAAGAAAATGAGTAAAAATTAAATTCAGAAAATGAAGCAAAAATGCAGTAAATAATCAAAAAGAAAAGTGAATAATCAATAAAATGTGTAAAAATAAAGGAAATATCAAGAAAATAAGTACAAATTAAATTACTTCATAAAGAGTAAAAATGAAGATAACCAAAAAAAAAAAAAATCAAGAAAAATAATCAAGAAAATTTGTAAAAACAACAAAGAAAATGAATAAAAAGAAAGGAAATGATCCATAAAAGGGTAAAAATGAAGAATATAACTGAAGCGTGACTCAGTGTGGTGGTTTGTGTCCTGTAGGTTCCAAATGATAAAGTGGTGTCTCTCAGGTGTCCCGCTCGTCCCCCGCCGTCCACCACGTGTCCTCCTCCCGTCACCGCGGTGACGTCGTGTCCTCAGCGGACACGCTCAGCTCACGCCTGGACAACCGGCTGACGACTGTCCTGACGTTTCACGGAGAGACAGCGTGTGCACACGCACGAACGCCGCACACGCTGTCCTCAGCGAGGCGGTGTGTGCGTCGACGCACAGTACGTTCAGATACCTGATTTCATAAAGAAGAGACAAAAAAAACACGAAGGAGGAAACGAGAACAGACTAACAAAATATATTAAGAAAACAAGTAAAAACTAACAAAACAATTAATAAAATGAGTAAAAACTAACAAAACAAGGAATAAAATGAGTAAAAACTAACAAAACAAGGAATATAATGAGTAAAAACTAACAAAACATATGAAGAAAACAAGTAAAAACTAACAAAACAATAAAATGAGTAAAAACTAACAAAACATATGAAGAAAACGAGTAAAAACTAACAAAATAATGAATAAAAATGAACAGAACAGCTCGTTAAATGAGTAGAAATAAAAAGACGAATGGGCCCATGATCAAACAGGGTCTTCGGTTAATGCTGTCGTTGACATCTGACCCCGTGCACCGTCGCGACAGAACAGACCGTCCAAACACATCGATCCGTCCTCACTCACACACAAACACACTGCGTCAGATACACTCAGACTTTTATTTCAACATAAATATACAAAACAGAAGTGCTGCGAGTCGGCAGCAGCCAGTGTGAGGTGGTACCCGGAGGAGGGGATGCAGCGCCGTCCGTCAACGAGGCGCTTGGCTAACGACGCGATAACGACAAACCTCCTGTTTGAACGTCCACATCCTGGCGTACATTTGTTTCGTCCGTCTTTAAATACCAGCCGTCCCGTGGGGACACGGGGACGAATCCGGACCAGCAGCCGGGACACGACGCTCATCAGTTCACTGCCTGACCTGCCATGAATTGAATATGTTCAGAAATTAGCGGGGTTGCCGAGTCATGCACCGATCCCACGATTGTTGTCTTCAGTCTTAAATATTCTTCTTCTTCCACTTCAGCAAGTTTAACTACCGTATTTTCCGGGTGATAAGTCGCTTCGGAATGTTAGTCGCACGAGCCAAAAAATGCATAATGAAGAAAAAACGTTTATTAGTCGCTCTGCAGCACAGGTCGCATTTGTTCGGGGAACGCGCTTGACGCTAGAAGCGAAAGCTCGCAACTTGCCTCCCCGCCTCACCGGGTAGGCGACGGTACCGACACGTTCGGTGTTAAGCTGATGGCAGGTACGGTTGTTACAGGTAATGGTTACATTTTAAATTGTCAGTAATACCGATGCGGCGGATGCAGGTACACAAGCCTACAGCGCCCTCTACCAGCTGTCAGTGTGACAAACGCCCTATAATTGAATTTATTTACTATACAAGTCGTTCCAATGTATTTGTTGCTCCCCTAGCCAGACTATGCAAAAAAAGCGCGACTTGCAATCCGGAAAATACGGAATTTTGCCTCGGCAATCCCACGCAATCTCTTCCCAGATTGCACATTTTCTAGTCAGTGGGATTGCTGCATGACTCAGCAATCCCACTATTGTTCTTTCACTTCCGTATTTTTTATTGTAGTTTAACTACAACTTTTTTTTGTCTGAGATGCAGAGATTCAGTTCATCTCTGATGTTGCTTTTCATGATTCTAACCTTTATCGTTTTTAAAATATTAAGCTCTTTTGGACTAATTTTTTTCCCCATAGGAAACAAATGGAGAACTCTAGGAACGTGGGGTTACCATGGCAACCACAGTGCTTTGATCTTGTGATTACTACTCCACTGAATACCGTTTTTTCCGGAGTACAAGTCGCGGGTTTTTGCACAGTCTGGCTAGGGGAGCGACAAATATACTGGGGTGATGAATATGTTAAAATATTTCGAGTATAGGGTGTTTGTCACACTGACAGCCACTAGAGGGCGCTTTAGGCTTGTGTACCTTCATCGGCCGCATCTGTATTACTGTCAATTTAAAATGTAGACATTACGGTAACAACCGTACCCGTCATCAGCTTAACACCCACCGTGTCGGCGCCGTCCCGTCACCCGGCCGAGCGCTTGAAGCGCGTTCCCCGAACAAAAGCGATCTGTCCTCCAGAGCGACTAATACACGTTTTTTTTTCTTTCTTCATTATGCATTTTTTTGGCTTGTGCGACTAACATTCCGGAGTGACATATCACCTGGAAAATACGGTAGTTAATTTAATTGTTGCACTTTTCCAGCAAGTTCAACTATTTTGACTCCGCGATCCCACGTCGTCTCTTCGGAGGTTGACAATGGTCTTTGCATCGGTTTGTTTGTTCATGACATAACTCAAAAAGTTTTGAACGGATTTGGATGAAATTTTCAGGCTCGGTCAGAAACGGCACAGGGACCAATGCATTAGATCAGGGGCGTCAAAGTGGTGCCGTGGAGTCCGAGACCCTGCAGGTTTTCCATCCGACCGGTCACTGAAGCGGGTGATTTCACTGGTCGTCACTGCTTCAAACGGACGTGAGGAGCTGATCAGTGAAATGGTCGGCTTCAGTGACCGGTTGGAGAGAAAACCTGCACGGTCTCGGCCTCCACGGCACCACTTTGTGGATTAAAGTGTGGTTGTGATCTGCGTCGGCATCTGGATCCACAGGATTTGAAAGGATCCTTCAAACCAAATTCAACGTGTCTTTAAAACGGTACAAATAACACCCAGAGAACGTAAAACGCAGGCCAACACCATAATAGATTCTATCGAAGCACTGAGTTTGCAGTCTGAGTGCTTCATAGAACAAAAATATTAATACTCCTCATTCTGATCATTTGTATTTTTCACGCAGGACTAAAAATCAGCCTTTAAAATTCATATTTATCATTAGAATTTTTAATATTGATGATATGAACATTTCTACCTGTACTGCCCAGCTCTTATTTAGACATTTTTTTAACAAGTCCAACATCCAAAATTGACAAAACTGCTGGTTCAAATTTGCCTCCGTTCCAGGTGGACGGGGTTGATTACACTGAGGCGGCGACGTTTCCAAAAATATCTGAACGAGGTTTAGATGTCGATGAGAAGAGAAAAAAAAAAAACCAGCCCGGAAGGAATCCTTCAGACTGCACATTCAAAAATAAACGTCCAGCCGTGACAGCTACAGCAACCGGAGCTCGCACCCGTCACGGCCGGCGACGAAACGGAACAAAAACATGTCAGTCTGGTCTGGCAGAGGGAGACGGATGGAAACCCCCCCCCCCCCTTCTGCTGGAGTTCACTTCTTCTCTAAACTACCGTCCTTCAGGCACTGGAGGGGGCGGGGAATCACCTAGGCAAGCATCTGCATCCCAAACATATAAGGCGTTCAAAGCAAAAGCACAAAAAAGTCTGAATACAGGCGACAAATGAACCTGAAGAGCTGGGGGTGGGGACTGTATGGAAGCCCATTTCTGCCAATGAGATCCTGTGAATCAAAAAATAACCACAGCTTTTCTCCTAATAATGAGTCAACATCTCAAAATCAGAATGGACCACGCATCTGTAAAGAACGATGGTCAGAATAATGACACAAGCGCATCAAAATCTAGATTTCATACCCGCACTGTTGTTGTTATGATCCAGTTTCTGTAGGCAAGGGTTTCACTGTTATGATTGACATATTCGGGGGATGTGGGCGTGGTTTGTGTACTCTCTCTCATTAGCGGCTTGGAAACAGCTGTTTGTGATATGACGCGATAAAGCAGCCGACAGGACGCAGCGGCTGGAGAGCGATTAAGAGTAATTAGGATCGAGAAGCCGACAGAACACGTGGAGAATCCAGAGACTCGTGTAAGAGAGTGTCGGAGATTCAGGACAATTGGAAACTAGAGTTCTGACAGAACAGGTCAGAGGAAACAGAGCTGACAGAACTGAACCACATCGCCCTACGGACTGAGAATCAAACTTTTAGTAGCACGCAAATATTTTTGTATATATTCACCTTAAAAAACTTTGAACAACCACCAAGCAACCCAAGAGCAGGTTGGCCATTCCATCAGAACAAAGTACGCGGAGCGCCGGACAGACGGACTCTGCGGGTGTTATTTGCCGAACCCGTAAGCAGACGTGTGGAGGTGAGTTTGCAGCCACACACCTCATCCTCCGATAGGTTAGGGACAAACATCACCCAGGGCTAGTATAGAACACAACTCAAATTTTGTACCTACATGTAGGGTCTGGGGAGGGGCTGTCTTGGGAGCTTAGAAAGTTGAATTATAGCCAAGCTAGCCAGGTGTCACAGTCGTCGTAATGTCACAATATCTCCAAATAATGAATTATCCATCCATCATCTTCCTCTCACCTTGGTCAGGGTCTTGGGGGCAGCAGCCTGAGTATATAACTCCAGACTTCCCTCTCCCCAGTCATCTCCTCCAGCTCCTCTGGGGGGACCCCCAGGCGTTCCAAGGCCAGCCAAGAGACACAGTCCCTCATGGGTGTCCTCGGTCTGCCCCAGGGCCTCCTCCCAGTTGGAGCTCGTTTTAGCAACCGGGGATTGGACTACCCAGGTCATCCACACCACATAGCACCTCACGACCCGTCCTGCAGGTGGTGGGCCCACGGGAAGAATAATGAATTAAAATTACAATAACGACTTAGTGACCCAGAATAAAGACACCTCATCGTTTTGCAGCGGTAACTTATTCTACGACGTCATCATTTTGAGATAGTAGGGTGGTTGATTTAAGCCACAATTTTGAGACATTTCATCATTATTTTCCAATACAGTACTAAGTCATTGTTTTGCGTGACGTCATTATTTTGAGATATCAAGTTATTATTTTGCGATACAATGCCATTATTTTGAGATTCTAAGTCAATACTTTCAATCATTTTATCATCGTTTTGGGATACCAAGTCATAATTTTGAGATTAAATATTTTGAGTGATTTTGTCATTATTCTCCAATACCAAGTCATTATTTTGAGTTATTTCATGAGCATTATGAGTAATTTTATCATTATTTTAAGATACTAAGTCGATATTTCCAGTCATTTTATCATCATTTTGTGATACTAAGTCATGATTTGAGATATTAAGGAAATAGTTTGAATGATTTTGTCATTATTGTCTCATGTACTTGACTGAGTTATGGTTTGATATCGATGGTTTTATTGTGTACTGTATTGCTAATCATTTTTGGTACTGACTACAGATGGAAACTAGCCTTTAAATCTGGTGCGCACATCTTTTCATTCTCACAAATGATGTAAGTGCACACTGTCCTTAATAAACTGAAATTTTTAAAAAGTATTCTCCGATACCAACTCAGCGTTTTGAGTCATTAAGTCATCATTTTGAAACACAGTGGTACTCTGGCTAATGAACGCTTCTGGTAACCAAAAATCTGGGTTCCGAAGAAAAAGAAGACGGCCAAAAATTTGAACCAGCTAACAGTAAAAAAAAAAAAAAAATTGGGTAGCGCAAGAGATAGACGAGGAAATGAGAGCGCACGGGTCACTTCAGCATCTCTTCTGGGGTAGACCAGGAAGTGAACCATCTCCTACCCGGATGTAAACAGTCGAACTCTGGTGGGATGTAATAGGCCGAATGCTAACCGCGAGTCCCTGCTACAGAGCTCTAACAGTGCTGTGGTTGTGCTGTTTTCAAACACTTTCCTGGTGCTTCATGCCTCG
>JAQQAE010014992.1:0-12196 GCA_029823295.1 Pseudamia nigra
AGTGTGAATGGTTGTCTGTCTCTATGTGTCAGCCCTGCAATGAACTGGCGACTCATCCAGGGTGTACCCTGCCTTCGTTCAAATCAGCCTGCTAGTTAGTCCTAATTAGCAATTGGATTCCCAACCAGCAGGGGGCGTTGTTTCATTCTGTTCAGTGTGGTACTTCGCAGGGCGGGATTTCCGCAATAATATCAAGTATGGCGAAGACATACGATTATTTGTTTAAATTGCTGCTAATCGGCGACTCCGGTGTCGGGAAGACCTGTGTTTTGTTCAGGTTTTCAGAGGACGCGTTCAACTCAACGTTTATTTCAACTATAGGTGAGGTTTTGCATGAGTAAAGCGTACGTGTGCGCGTCTGTCTGTTTACAAAACGCCATTGATCAGTCTGCGCGGCTCCGTCTATTTACTGGGATGTTGGCTATCGTTCAAATAAAGGCGTAACAAATTCTGGTTCAAATACAACTTTGGTCATTTATTATGCTATCACCAGTATATTTAGAAAATGTCTGTAGCCGCTGTTCGGAACTGTCAGTGATCGATGCGATGGAGGTGGTTTTATTGAACTTGTTACGGTTCTTTCTGTTGTGGTTGTTACTTGTACCGGCGTCTTTCATGTTAGCCTTTAGGGCCCGTCTATATCCAAGCGAAGAACCGGAAAGTCTCATAACCAGCATGCCATTAGCTGAATAACTTACACAGCATTAGACGGTGTAATTACTGTTTGCACACACTATCGCTGTGTGCTGTGATATGTTGCTTCGTCAACATGTAAGCAGCTAAAATGAACGCAGTTGTATGAACAAGTGTTTGACAGCGTCTCCAAGCTCACAAGCTAATGTTATGATTATCACGCATGATCCCTTTTATCCTCCCAGGAATAGATTTCAAGATTAGGACAATAGAGCTTGACGGGAAGAAGATAAAGTTGCAAATATGGTAAGTGTATCTTAACGCCATAGATGAAGGACAACGAGTGACATACTGATTGTACCTTGTCAGTATTTCTCTAACAGAGTAATGGGTGCCATCAGGAAATACACATATTTCAGTGTAGTAGACATGTACATTGCAAAGCTAATCAAAACTTGCCAAATGATGTGTCCAACATCTACGAGAGTTTGCGTGATTTTACACATGGACAAATCCAAATGTGAATAAGTCTGCTTTTCAGGGACACAGCTGGACAGGAGCGCTTCCGAACAATCACGACTGCCTACTACAGAGGTGCAATGGTATGTGTGTTCAGAGCCGCAGCGCAGCCCCAACGTTTGAGCTGCTTAATTCACTGACCTGACATTTTCTGTTGTTTATAGGGAATTATGCTCGTGTACGACATCACCAACGAAAAGTCTTTTGATAATATCAAAAACTGGATAAGGAACATAGAGGAGGTATGTGCAGCCACAAACGCAGTCTTTCTTCAATGCCAGTGAAGAGATGAATGGTGTTGATTTATTTTTTTCCACTGTGCTTCTCTGTTGATGCAGCATGCATCAGCTGATGTTGAGAAGATGGTTCTTGGCAATAAATGTGACATCAATGACAAGCGCCAGGTGTCCAAAGAGAGAGGGGAGAAGGTGAGGAAGTTGACGGAATTCAATAGAATACACTTGTTTTTGCTCTTTCATCTGTTCCATCCACTTAACCCTTATCAGCAGATTATGTGTATGGGCTATTCTATATAAAATCAACAACCTCCTAGAAAAGTTCCTGCACAAGCTCTGATTCTGCTGAAAATTTTAGCATAGTTTCTACAAAATATTTAATGAACCCATACTGAATTTTTCTTTGATCAGATAAAAACTTTTTGAGTTATACTGTAAATTTCAGATTTCATTTCAAGTTTTCATTCATCTACCTATATCACATAAAAATTAATGAGGGCTCAAAAATGAGGTGAATTTGAAGCTCCAACTTCACCTACACCTGTCTACTTTAAAAAAAATGTACAACTTGGAAGTTTTTGTCCAAGCAAAGAACATTTTTATATGGGTACATTAAATATGTTGCTGATACTGTGATTTAAAAAAAATCATCTAAATCTGAAGGGGTCTTGTAGGAGCCAACTATTGAATCCGTATGGAATGAACCATATGTGTAAATTGAGAGATGTTTAAAACTACTTCAATCACTGAACGTTGATCACCAGCAAACTTCCTTCAAATAGTGCATAGGTCACAAAGCACATGGAATCTGTTGCCCATTATTTGTTGTGCCCATACATGCACACTAACGGTGCCAGGGCTGAATAGTGGTTTTGGTAATATAGAATACAAAGCATGTGGATTTCTCTGGCAAGTGGATTGGTTGTTGGGATCGACAATGTTTTGTTACTTATCTAGGTAGCTTCTTCAGTTCTATATACTGAATACTATAGTATAGTATATATACTATATACATACTTTATGTTTTCTGAAATTTAAAAGTTTCTATGTTTATGTTAAAAAAATACTAATTTATATATTTGTAATTTATGCATTTCACTCAATAACCAAGTGGACTCTAATTGGGATCAGTAATTACATTTTTTTTCCTTCCAAATTATGCAGCCTTAATATGGAATGGAGGCAAAATATGCATAGAGGTTTCACTCATCACAATAACTTGTTGATATGTAACTTCGTGGACACACACTACTAAACTGCTAATGTCTCCTTTTTTTCTTTCAGCTTGCATTAGAATATGGAATCAAGTTCATGGAGACGAGTGCAAAGGCCAACATTAATGTGGAAAATGTAAGTCAATATTTGTGGAATTCTTAATATATTTGTTACATGCAGCATATGTGACAACTTGTATTTTTTATGTAACCAGGCTTTCTTGACACTTGCTAGAGACATCAAATCAAAAATGGACACAAAGTTGGTAAGAAACAGTATTTTTCCATTTTGTTCTATACCTTAATGTGATTTTTAAATTTTTTTTACAAAGAAAAAGTGCCAGTAAATGGAGTAGACATGAGCAGATGGTTCTTAACGATCAGGAAAGTGACATCTTTATTGTTCTACTTCAGGAGGGCAACACACCGCAGGGCAGTGGCCATGGAGTCAAGATTTCTGAGCCGCAGAAAAAGACCAGCTTCTTCCGCTGTAGCCTCCTCTGAGACCCCAGGTGCTTGATCGTGGCTCCCAGCTGGCTGGACATGTACAGACTGTGCTCACTCTTTAGCACTTGCCCCCCCCCCCTCTCATTCCATACACAAACCATACTACTTGTAGTAAGCTGAGGACTCTTCCTGCTTTCTTCCTATTTTGAAAGCTTCCACTGGTGCATCTTCTTCCAACTTGACCGGATTTCTTGTCTTCATGGGGCAGACCTTTTGACAGATGGATGTCGGATTGCCTCTCTGCTCCATATCATACACAAGACAGGCTGTCTACTTACTTGTATTTAACACAGACCATAGCACAAACCATTCAGGCTGAGATATCATTCAAGTCAAGGTTGTGGGATTGGAATATAAATGTGATATTTAGACCCCATTTTTATTAGCGCGTTTTCCCTTTTTATGTGATAAATGTGAACCAGAGACTGACAGGCATGAAAACAAGTGGTGCAGAGTTACTTTTCTTTTCATTACACCAGCTGAGAATCATATGTTGAACAGTCATAAATCAGAAAGCAAATGGAATTGTGCAGTTAGGTTTTTGATAGAGCTAAAAACTGAAACTACAATCCAGACTTCTTCATCTATAGACTAAATCCTGCTGTTAAAATTTTTAAATAAGATTCAGAAAGGTGTATATCTGGGACCTGTATCATGAACCATGTTGAAGAGAGCAAGATTATCTTCCACTTACTTGTTTCACCAAATCCTGTCATCAGTGTCATTAAGGTGGTTATAACAACACTCTGTTAACCAGGATCTTTGACTTAAAGTTTGAGCAAATTAGTGTTGGAACCAGGTCATCTCACAGACACGGTCCTGTTGAGACCCACATATTTCTCACAAAAAGAAAAGATACAATTTTAAATGGAGTAATTACAAAATTTAACACAACTGCTGCACCAAAAGCATAAAGGAAAATTGGCAACAAATTGTGTGAAAGTGTACGTTAATATTGACGATGGCCTCACCTAAAGATATTTTGTCAGTCGAGATTTTCCAAAATTGATGGAATAGTCTGCAAAATATCAGATTTTGAAAGTGAGTACCTTATTTTCTGGGTTATATGTCGCTCTGGAATGTTAGTCACATGAGCCAAAAAATGCATAATGAAGAAGAAAAAAATGTGTATTAGTTGCTCCGGTGGACAGGTCGCATTTGTTCGGGGAACGCGCATCAAGCTTAAAGCCAGAAGGGAGAGCTCGCGGCTCGCCTCCCCACCTCACCGGGTCAGTGACGGCACCGACATGTTCGGAGTTAAGCTGGTGGCGAGTATGGTTGTTACCGGTAATGTCTACATTTTAAATCGTTAGTAATACTGATGCGGCAGATGCAGGTACACAAGCCTACAGTGACCTCTAGCGGCTGTCAGTGTGACAAACAACCAATGCTCGAAATAATATATTCATCGCGCCGGTGTATTTTTCGCTCCCCTAGCCAGACTATGCAAAAACCACGACGTACTGTATAATCCGGAAAATACGTAATTGTTTCCAAAAGCTCAGCACGGAGGAAAGAAAGAATCAGAGAATTCCGCCTTCTTAAAAAAAATCAAACAATTATTGATCATTGAAGTAACTGTCGATTAATGGATTGATTTCACAGTTCCCTTCATCTTGCCTCATGATATTGGCCCAGGTGTTCCAAATATTGTAAATGCTTGTAACTATAGCACATACTTGCACTGTATTTTTTATGTAACGATCGTATGATATAGAAAAGGAAAACTTCCAGATGTTCTCACTTAGTTCTTAAATGATCCCAAATGTCTTAATACAGTCATCAAATCAAAATAGGACTAAAGTCTGGCACTTACTTCTTCAATGAATGCTTTCACAATATCAAAATCCATGAAGCCTATAGTAACATTTTAAGCCTTTAGCTTTGTGTTATGAGTTTTTGTTTTTAGACTTAAATATGTGAGGATCTAAAAGCTCATTGTTTTAGCTGTCCTACATGATTTCATTTGATTTGCCTTTGTGAAGCACTTGAGACAGCTCTTATTCACTGCGTTGCTAAATGATGCCTCTGGTTGTTTAACCTCACTGAAGTTTCGCACTGTAAGCCTCTTCCCTTTCCAGGCTGTACACGCAACTGTGCTTGCACTTTACCACTAACGTTTGTGTAGTTTTTGCCAAGTGACAGTTTTCAATACAAGACAGTTATTTAGTAAATAAATCAGTCCCTTGTTGGGAATACAATGGGCATATATAATGTTTTTCCGCACCTATTTAAAGATAACTTGGTAATCTTTAATGTTTCTGTGCTATTTATCCACCGTGCTAATATTAGTTGACTACAATGCTGCCCTTATTTGCGTCAGCCATATACAGTATATATTTCTGATTGAAACATGCAACTCCCCTCTATGCTGCTGCCCTGCAAAAGCGTAGCGCAAGTGTGATGTATCCTGGTAAAAGGTAGACTCATTCGTATTACTGTACATTATCTTGTGTCATCGGTCGACACTACATGGCACTAAAGAAAATACGTGTAGGATGTCAAAAGCCACAGAAAAACTGAGATCAGTATTTCATTCAAACCACGGTAATAATTAGAGTTGTGTGGTTCAGACATGTAACACATTGTCGAGTGTGAAAACTGTTCCCATTTGTCATGTGTCCTGTATTTGTTGTAAGTCTGAAAATCCAGCACAATATCGAGGGGGGGATCTGTCGTTGCTTGCCTGCAACTTTTTCTTATATCAAGTCATTTGGGACCTCATGACCACAACCATTTGTCTTAACAGCTGTTTTAGGTGAGCTATGCATTGTGAATCTTGGACCTGTGCATATTTGTGTAATTGTCAGACACAGTACTTTTAGCCCCGTACAGTTTAATGTATGGGCTTTGTCTTTTTGTGTGTGTCATTCGCTGAGCCAAAAACAGGACATGCTCTGTAGGACAGGGGTCGGGAACCTTTTTGGCTGAGGGAGCCATGAAAGCCACATATTTTCAAATGTATTTCCCTGAGAGCCATATAATATTTTTAACACTAAGTACAACTAAATGTGTGAATTTTTAAGTAAAATCTACAATTTAAGAGTATAATAAGTCTCTAAATTCTTTTTATTAATGTTGTAATACTGAAGCAAACCAATAATAAATAAAATACTTCTTGCCGTTAATGCGACTTCTGGCATTGCCTGCTTTTGCTAACAGCCTTATCATCTGGTTGATACGCGGTGAGGTTGAGCTTCACGCAGGCGTTGAGATTTTCATCTGTTAAATGTGATCTTAATGTTTTTCAGATGTGAGAATCATTGCTCACACAGATATTTCGATGCAAATGTAGCATGGCGTGTGTCGAAGTGTCGCTTTATATTTGACTGTTTCAATGAAATTTTATCATTGCATATTAGGCAAAGCCTGCTCTGTCCACAAAGGTGAATTCCTCTGTCCATTCATGCTGAAATGTACGATGCTCCTCATCTTTTTTCTTTTCACCATCTTCATCGTCAAAAAGGTTTGCGCTGAATGAATTAGCCAGCTGACTATTTGATTGAAAGGAGGGAAATTTACTCCTTGACCTCACAAATACTCATGTTGGCTCCCACATTATCCAATAAAAGTAGTTTTTGTGTTGGACCCTCCCATGTAGCCCGAAGGACAGCTGGGATTGGCTCCAGCCACCTGCAGCCCTGAACAAGTGTGGTAGAAAATGAATGAATAAAAATTATCGTTAGTACATGATAACATGAGTTGTCGTGTTAAGAAATGTCAACTAAGATTTATCAGTGCGCCAGATGCAGTCATCAAAAGAGCCACATCTGGCTCACGAGCCATAGGTTCCCGACCCCAGCTGTAGGACATTGCATTGATCAGTGCAAGTGAAATTGGACAAGTTAGAAGTTAGTACTGTTGTCTGAGTTGAGTGATAATGTAGCTTTAAGTCATGCGCAGGTGTAGGGAGCAGGTAATTCAAAATGATACTCCCTCTTTGTTGTTTTTTTTTTTTCTAAGTCATATCCTTATTATTCCTGTAATATGAAAATTACCTAACATCCCTTTTTACAGCCATAATTGTCATTCCATCCATTGTGATGTGCACAGGGAGAATATTAAACTGCATTTTGAAAAACAATAAAAAGCAGTGTAAATATCACATTGAACATAAGAGATCTACTTAAACTGTACTGTACTTTGTAAACCCATATAAACATGTATCTACAGTTTGTAGATATGTGTACTTTTGATTTAATAAAACAAGATTATTTTACAACAGTTGCTGTGTTTTCTCTACTATTACATTCTGGCTCATGTGATAAAGGAGATTTCACTGTTAGTTGATGTTACACAATGGAGGCTGACGGCTTTCATGACAAACGCCCGTCTCTGGCCCACTGGAAGATTGCTCCTTTTGTGGTCTGTTGTAACGGAAACCCTGCAGATACAAACACAAATCTACTGTTGATGCTCAGAGCTAGTCAGCCTTGTCCTGATGGACTGGCAACAGCTTCCAACCCATGACAGAGTATTTCACTGCCACTTTACCAGAATATCAGCAGGACCAAAATTGAAATCTGGGTTAATGTTGGGAGCCGAACTCGTTCAACATTTCTCTAATAAGTGGCCGATGTGCAGTTTTTCACTGAAAAGGTTTAATCATAACAAAAACTACAATCCTACAATAAAGATCTGAAAAACTTGGGAAATACAGTGTTACCC
This sequence comes from Pseudamia nigra, assembly GCA_029823295.1. Lineage (NCBI taxonomy): Eukaryota > Metazoa > Chordata > Actinopteri > Kurtiformes > Apogonidae > Pseudamia > Pseudamia nigra. Next base: position 7,778 of record JAQQAE010014992.1, read on the forward strand.
TGGGTTATGAGTTTAATTCATTCCAGGATCAAGCTTGTAAAGCGGAAAACTCGTGACCCAGGACCAGTTTTCACGTAATACATGTAAAACCAATTAATCCATTCCAAAACCCAAGAAAACTCCCATACATACATATCAGTATGTGCATGTAAGGTATCTGGAAAATAATGTTTAATTTATTATTATCTGAAAAGGAAGTTATGTTAATTATCTGAAAAGGAATGCATGAAATTAGTTCTAAAAATTATTCATAATGACGCGTTACCTTGGAGACAGATGGCTGCGGGTGAAGGAGGCTTGATGGCGGAGGAGGAGGGAGGGAAGCAGAGACTTGACGTACACGTACTAAACGTAAAGAGCAAACTTAATCTAAGAAAGAACTTAACACTAACTTAACACTTTAAAAACACTTTTTTCGGAGGACTCATAAACAATTTTACTTGCAACCAGATTTTTTGCACGTGAGCCGGTACAAAAATTTGCTCCATTTCCTGCTCGTATCCCAAGAAATTTGTAAGCCAATGCATAGTGTCCTCTGCGTTGACTGATCATATTTTCCAGTTCCTTCTGCTCTTATGGTCCTCTCAGGGTTTCCTGCTCTGTGATGCACTGATCCACTGTCAGCTCACCTGTGTAGGTGTGCGACTTCTCCTAATCATCCACACTGGTGGTATCACTCCAGTCTTTCCTGAGATGGACATTTTTTTAGTATTTGACACACTGATATGCCTTGGATACTATGACATGGATGACTGAGAACCTCCACAGACATACATGCTGATACTTCATCAATGCATCTCTTTGAGACGTTTTCCAATTGTTTGGCTGTTTTTGTTTTCATAAATGTTTAGTTTTATTAACACAGTACTGTAACTATTTAGATAGAGGTGTTGCATCATTATATTTGTGAATGAATTTGCAATTCATTTTGAAAAATGACTTTGTCAGCTACCTCCAGTATATGCCTGAACTTCTGGTATCCCCGACTTCCTGTGTCCCTTACGCCATGTCAGTTCTGCAGCCACGTGCCTCTCGGTGACCGGGGCTCTGACGTGAGGCTGATGCAGAAATAACTTAAAGTTGTAATACTGACATTGGCTGCTGGGGCACAATTCAGTGGGCTCCAAGAGGCCCTGACTCCCATAGAGTTACACGTCATGAGTAATCATGGTCTTAAAAGTTTTATTTGGACCCCCTAATAAGCAGTCTGGTGGTCTGTCTTTAACTTTTTGCTTTGTTATTAAAATATTACAGTAAATAATCTGACAAATCACTCCAGCGCTGGGACTTGATTGACAGGTCACTATGGTAACTTGACGCACTGGTGGCATCAGACCAAGTAGGACCTCCACATCTTCTGTTTTTTTAGTAGAGTATAAGTTTACCTGGGATTTGCTCTATTGTAGTTATGGGTAAGTTCTTCTGTGGGTCTGCAGCTATTTGTCAGAATATGGGCACTTCCTGTTTTTGACCTCAAAATGTCATCCAGGAAGTGACAACCTGACTGGCTTCAAAATGACCATTCAGAAATCAATGGGTGACATCACAGTCACTTTGTCCTCTAATGTATACATTCTATGACTAATCCTCAGTGAGGACACTGTCCATTCATCCATTCATAGCTTGCCATTTAATCCAAAGTGACAGTGATAGGCACTCTGACATGTGAGGAGCAGTGCATGTGTGAGGAGCAGGAGGGGAGCGGGTGATGTTGCAGTGCATTGTGGAATTTGTAGTGTCAGTGGCATGCAAGCTATACAGTAGCAGGCCAGTTATAATCCAGATGTAATATTATCTGACGGCTGGCCTGGTTGTCACGTCTTGTAGGCCAATGAACAATTATAAATATATAGGGTATCTTCAGGCCCTAAAAAAGTTTAAAGTACCTTAAATGACATGTCCATCTTGAAAATAATTGAAAAGTCTTAAAATGAGAGTTGGCAGGTATTAAATGCTGTAGTAATTTTTTTGTTAATTTCCAGGGGGGTATTGTCTGCCGGGGTAAACGTGCAGTCCTGCTTCTGCTCTGCGGTGCGGACCCTAAAGCACATTCTCAGCTCCTGCCCAAAAGCCCCAGGAGATGGTCGCTATCGGTGGTGGCATGACCAGGTGCTCAAGGCAGTGGCAGAGTCCATCAGCTCAGCCATCACCTGTTCACAACAGAAACCAGGGAGGCAGATGACTTCCTTCATCAAGGCTGGAGAGAGGCCCGAGCCACAGCGTAGCACTGTAACAGGTCTCCTAGCGACAGCCAAGGACTGGCAGCTGATGGTGGACCTTTAGAGACAGCTCCCTTTCCCAGGATACATTGCACCAACTACACTGAGGCCAGATGTGGTTGTCTTGTCATCAACATGAAGGCAGGTGTCATTCTGGGAAGACCAGGTGGAGGAGGTGACAGCGAGAAAGCGAGCCAGGTATGTGGACCTGGTGGAGCACTGCCACAGTCAAGGGTGCCTGCTTTTTGAGATTGGCTGCAGAGGATTTTTGGGCCAGACCCTTTGCAAGGTCTTCCATCTCCTAGGCATCACAGGCGTTCACAGAAGGCAGGCTATCAAAAAGCCCTGCGACAGCTGAAAAGACCTCAAAAGATGGCTGTTGATTAAAGAGGAGTGAGCCGTGGACAGGTGTTGTTCAGACACAAGTCAGGGTCTGATCAGCCTCAGGTGGGTCACCTGGGCGAGGGCGTATGATGCTTTGATACCTGAAACAGGCAATGACCCCAGGAAACATCACTGAAGATGTGTCTCAGGGCATCCTATGTATTATGGAATACCAATAACTGTTCAATTTGTTGGTTATGTTTTTGTCCTGTTTGGTCAAGTTGTGGTCACACATAAACAGCTTCATTGGTAGATATGTTTTTATGCCAGGGAGAACATGTGAACACCCCACAGAAAGGATCTGTAAAGACCCCAGACTCAGAATTGTCTCACTGTGAGGCACAAGTGCTGACCACTGCACCGCACATTTTGCCAATTCTTCAGAATTATTTTATTATTTTTACTTTGTTAATGTTTTTGCTCATTTTGCAAAGCACATATTTCCTGGAAAATGTCTTTTTTGTTCATTTTTGTCCATTTTCTTTATTTTATAGATTATTCCCTTCATTTTATTTGTCTTGTGATTTGATGATTATTTTGTTCATTTTGATTAAATGTTTTGAGAGCTACTGACTTTTACAACCTTAAGTCAAAATGAACGAAATAACTATATTATTTTTCATATATACAGTAAGTGTAAAATGTAAAAAATGCCCACTCAAATTTGGTCATTGGTCAGGTGACCTAGCTAATTACAGAGCCATCTCCGACCTACCATTTCTTGCTATAGTCCTTGAAAAAACTGTTGCTGAGCAACTTCAACAGTGTTGTGTTTGAATGTCTTTGAAAAAATTCAGTCAGGGTTTAGAGAAAAACACAGCACTGAAACTGTCCTGGTGAAAGTTATTAATGATCTTCTATTAGCTTCAGATAATGTAGTTCCAGTACTTGTACTTTTGGATCTTAGTGCTCTTTTGACACTATCGATCATAATCTGTTACACAGATTAGAACACTCTATTGGGATTAAGGGTACCGTACTAAATTGGTTCCAGTGTTACTTCACACAAAGATTTGAATTTGTACATATTGGTAAGTACTAGGACCAATACTGTTTACACTATACATGCTCTCTTTAGGTGACATCATAAGAAGACATGGCTTAGGTTTTCACTGTTAAACTGATGACACACAGCTGTATCTCTCCATGAAACCAGATGATTGAAATACTACTTCAGCAAAATCCCATGCTCGTTTAAAAGACACTATGGCCTGGATGACTTCTAACTTTCTCCTGCTGAACAAAAATAAAACTGAAGTTATTATATTTGGCCCAAGGAATCTAAGGAGTACCCTCCCTAATGACTTCCTTAATATAGACAACATTTCAGTAGATTCCAGTGCAGTTTTGAGGAACTTGGGGGTGATCATGGATCAAGACTGGATCATGGATCATTCAGTTCTCATATAAAACAAATGTCCAGAACTGCCTTCTTTCATCTCTGTAATGTAGCTAAAATTAGGAATTCCTGTCCCCAGGGGGGCGCAGAAAAATTAATCCATGCATTTCTTATGTTCTTGCTGGATTATAGTAACTCACTACTGGCAGGAGGTTCAAATAAATACATAAAAAGTCTTCAGTTGATCAAAAATGCTACAGCACGAGTTTTAACCAAAATCAGAAGGAGAGATCATATGTCTCCAATACTAGCTTCCCTTCATTGGCTGCCTGTAAAATTTAGAATTGAATTTAAATTGAATTTTCCTTTACAAAGCCCTAAACAACAAGGTTCCATCCTCTATCAAAGACCTTATTGTTCCCTACAAACCAATCAGAACTCTCCGCTCTCAGAGTGCAGGTCTACTTGTGGTTCCTA
>JAQQAE010014993.1:0-12195 GCA_029823295.1 Pseudamia nigra
TCTGCCTCCTGTCTTTTCCTCAGTGCCACTGTTTCTAAACCATACAACATCGCTGGCCTCACCACCGTCTTGTACACGTTTCCTTTCACTCTTGCGATACCCTCCTATCACACATCACACCGACAAACAACAAAAGTGATCAAATAATGCAAGAAAATTTTAAAAATGAACAAAAAAAAACCAAGAAAATGACAAAAAAAATAATAATCAAGTACATTTCAAAAATGAATAAAACTGCAAACAAAGGTAATAAAATAATCTACATAAGGAACAAATAGAGATAAAAAGATCAGAAACTGAAGAAAAATGTTCAACAAAATGAGCGACAATGGAAAAATCACCAAGAAAAAGAACCTATACAAGGTTCTTTTTCAAACTGGTGACTCAGAGAAATAGTTTCCACAACCCTGTTTGATCCTGTGTTTCAACCAGATGTAAATGATGTTTCTAAAAGGCAGGTCGGTACAGCGTGAGTTGGGTTTGAGTGCTTTCGTCACCTGGTGGAGAGCAGGAAGACCCAGGTGGAGGTGTTGGACACATCGTTGAACTGGTTGATCAGTCTGTCTCTCTCTGAGGCTGTTGTACTCCCATCCAGTCCTTAAATGCATCACACCACAAACACACCGTTACGTCATAATATCTATAAAACCAACACCTTTAGACAGTCCAGACTTTCTAGGTGGAATAAATAAAGCCTGAATCACCAGGTGTAGGGGCACTGGTTCAACTTCTCTACTGGAAGAAAAATGAAAACACGGGTCTAAAATGCACTCAATATAAAAGTTGAGGAGTTTCATTTCTATGTCTGTTTATGTCTTTTAACTGAGTCTTTTGTGTTTTAATGTTTTGAACTGCGACCTATTTGTCTGAGTTTGTTCATTACATCTTTAAAATTGTCTGCTTTTTGTGATTTTTGTCACTAAAGTTGTAAGATTCACAGATCCACCAGCAGATGGCAGCACTGATTATGAGTCAATGAGAAACAAATGCTGCCAATAAACCACCCTGAACATGCATATTCCTTCTGCTGCAGACAATTAGAACAAGTCCTGCAGACATTAATCAAAGTTTCACCCTGTGCATGTCGTTTTACACCGATCAGCCATAATGTTCTGACCACTAACCACAATGCAGTAAGAATCTGAGCAACTTGAGCTGGTGCTCTAGTCTGCAGTGGATAGTACCCAAACAGCAGAGCTCTAGGAATGAACAACCGGATTTCAGTCTCATTGAGTACTTGTGAAATGTGTTGTAAAAACAGGTTAGATTCAGAATTTGAAGTATGTGTCACTGTAATGTCTAGTGGGTCATGTACTGCCAGGTCTGGAACAGCTCAGGCACTAACCGGGATTATTAGCAGTTTCCATGATCTATAAACCTATACACTGATCAGCCAGAACATCCTGACCACTGGAGCAGTTGTAATGTCAGTTATCTCCTTTCAGCGTCACCTGTGATACATTTAGTCCTTGACATTGATGGATTTGAAACAAAAATTGTGCAGCATAAGGATGTGAAGAACCTAGACAAGACCACACTGGCCCCTTTTACACCAAATGAACTGAGGTTCTTGAACCGGTACCATTCAGGTTCCATCTAGTGAACCAGCTGCATTTACACCTTTCAATCTCCACCTTATCATGGTGGAGGGGTTTGCATGCCTGAGTGATCCTAGGAGGGGGCTTTGAAATCTAGTTAATTTTTTTCTCATTTCGGGCACTGATAACCCTCTCCCTGGTTATGGAAACTCACTGTAGTAGTTGAGGTTGCGGACCCAGTTCTGGTTCGGTTTTAAATTGTTAGGCGACGGAGGCACCAGTCTCTTTGCCAGGAACTCCTCTATGACGGTGAGTGTGGACAAACTCTGACTGCAGGAAGCGAAATGACAAGACACGTGTTCGCAATGAGTAGAGTAGGATTAAAGAAACTCAGAATGAACTCTGGGAAATGCAGTTTCTTGGAGCAGTTTAACTACAGCATGAAAATACAAAGAGCATTAGTGTGGCTCACCTGAAAACGAGGAGTTTGTCTCCTTTTCGGACGCTCTCCTCGATCAGATGAAACAACAGGACCATCTTAGCGGAGTTTTCCAGGATTCCGGGTTTGTAGTCACACATAATGTCCTTCGCCTGGAAAAAAAACAAGTCAAGTTCAGTCTCATTGGGTTCTATTTTTGTTCAATGTGACATCTCTGTGTCTGAGGCTCAGAACTTTGTTTTAATCATTTCTGTTCATGTTCTGGATTATTTTGTTGATTTTGTTTCTGGTTTTGTCAGATATTTTGTTCACCTTTGAGGATTTCGCTGACTATTGTCTACAATATTTCCTCATTATTTGTTTTATTTTGTTGATTACTTGGCTAATGTCTTCACTGCCTTGTTAATTTTTATTAATATGCTTGCTTGTTTTGTTCAGTTTATGTTCATTTTGAACACTTTGATAATTTTGCTGATTGATTCTTGGTCGTCTTGTGGATTATATTATACATTTTTTGATTTTTTTGTTGATATTGAGTTACTGATTGCTTAATGTTGCACCTTTGAATCCAGATGAAGAAACTAATTCTTGTAATAATGATTTTTCCTTACATTTAAAGTGGAAAATACTAAAAAAATGTGATGATATATGGATTCATGTGCAATAAAAATGCAATAAATGAATAAAAATTGGTGATTTTATTCAATGTTCATCTTTTGGGTTTCTGACTTCACATCTCCGTTTCCACAGGAGATGTGAAGATTTTTGTGACGTACCCATTCGTATGTGATGACCTGGTTGGCTTTCTCCTGTAGCTGGTTCAGACTCAGTCCGCCGATGGGGTTCGGAGTCTCCAGAGGTTTTGTCTTCTGACCAGATGAGGACGGACATCGAGTGGACGTGATGTCTTCCAGATCCAGGTCCTGCTCACTGGCCAGGTTCTCCTTCTGTAAGGCCTCGTACAGTACGTCCGGATGGTTCCAGATCTGAAGGAGAGAACAGCAGGTTGTGAGGATGCACAGACAGTCACAGAGTCGAACAAATGGAGTGGACCGGTGCTGCGGTTTTCACCTTGCAGCAGACACAGAAGGCCTTCAGTGGGTTCAGACTCAGCCAGCCGCTGTTCCCGGCCTCTCTGAAGCGGTTCATGAATTCGGTGTAGAGCGCCCTCTGCAGGGGGGACAGACGCACCAGCATAACATGTTCCTCCTTGGATGGCAGCTGGTCCCTGAGGACATCATGGCCACGTCTGGAAAACACAGGTCAGCGTTTGGAAAGATGTGTGAAGCGCCTAGAGATAATCGGCGATTATGATTGGCGCTATACAAATAAAGATTGATTGATTGATTGATACAAACAGGGACAGAGATAGAAGAGTGGAGCGCCAGGGCCTCACCTCTGTACGAAGCCCTCTAGCAGACTGTGCAGGACATGACTCCGGTACCTCATCAGCTGGATGTCCTGAGGCGTGCTGTCCACACACTGCCCGTTCAGAATTGGACGTTCAAACATGTTGCTGAACTCCTGACGTGTACCTGAAGAACACGTCGCCATGTGTGAACCACAAATCAACAAAGACAATGCGGTTTTGGTTTTTACTCATCGAGCTTCGTACCTAGGAAGTCGGGTCGGACAAAGTCGACCATGCACCAGTACTCGATGAGGTTGTTCTGCAGCGGGTAGCCGGTCAGGACCACCCGGCGCCGGGTCCGGATGTTCTTCAGGGCCTGTGACGTGCTGGCGTGGCAGTTTTTGATTCGGTGGCCTTCGTCACAGATTACGACATCTGGACCAGGTCGAGCCAACGCTCTCTCAATACCTGAAGATGGAAACGACACAACAACTCATTTAAACTTATGTGAACAGAGGTATTTGTCATTTTCAGATTTTCTTCACTTCCTGAATCCCACCTTTCAGCAGCTCCTGTTGTCTGTCCTCCTCATCTAGGTCGATAACCACAGGTCCTGTCGTCTTCTTGCTCTTCTTCTTCCTCCCAGCCACAAAGCTCTTCTTCAGTGACAGGAGGCGGTACATCTCGTATCCCATCAGCAGAACGCCGCCGTCCCGGGACCAGTCCTCCACCACCTTTGCTCTGGTTGCTGTGTTCCTGAAAAGCAAAGAATAAATAATAAAAATGTACCTAATACTGCAACAATGGGCCATTTAAGTGGATCTGAAAGAGACTGATTATTGATTATTATTAACATCTGTCAAAGAGGGCAATGTGTTTGCCCGTCTATCTGGAAATGGGTAAAAATGAACAAAATAATCAAGAAAATAAGTAAAAATTAGGGCTGTCAAACAATTAAAAATTTTAATCTGATTAATCACAGGGTCTTGGAGGATTAATTTCGATTACTCACAATTAATATCCGTTTGTTGCTTTTTATTTTGTGGGAGCAAAAACACTCATGATAGAAGGTGATATAGACACGCGACTAAAATGACTTATTTACATTAAAATGTATATTTTATGTAAAATAAGTGGTATATGTATATTTTTTTCTAATTTAAACTTGTGTGACTAAAGGAAATTACACCTGCTTTGTAGAACTTAACAGAACCTCTGTAATGTTCTGCTGAGATGTTTTTGCTTTTTTACACTTGGTTCATTGTTTTCATCAGTATCTAATGTATTTTGTTTCAAAATGTGTAAAGACATACTTTTACATTTAAATTGACTTAGAAGCAGTAAATACTAAAGTAGTTGGCAGTGAGGTGGTTAAATGCAACATAAGATTTCAGAACTTTTTCCTTGATATACAAGTTATTGCGCATTAATTTTAATCTAATTAATTATGCAAATTGATTCATCCGGACTAATGCATTAATTTTGACAGCCCTAGTAAAAATGATCAAAATAGAGAAAATGAGTAAAAAGGATCAAAATAGTTAAGAAAATGGGTAAAAATGATCACAATAATTAAGAAAATGAGTAAAATTGAACAAAATAATCAATAAAATGAGTATAAACAATCAAAATAATAAAGAAATGAGTAAAAACGATCAAAATAATTGAGAAAATGAGTAAAAATGAACAAAGTAATCAATAAATAATTTTAAAATGAGTATACCTGGGTAAAACTTGGGCAGCAGAGACATGTGCAGGTTAAGTGCAGTAAATAAATCTGATCATTCATGAAGTGGACGGAGGCGGAGACAGAATCAGGTCACTGTGTCACTGAGCGTGGACAGACAACTTGGACCACTCCTCTTAATCCACCCTGAACTCACCACAAGACCACACCTGTCACCGGGAGCAGCTGTTCAGAGGCTCAGGGACAAGACCAGCCGGATGACAGAGGTCAAAGGTCAGAGGACAGAACAGACAAATACTCACTTGTGTTCATCGTTGAGGATGTGGACTTTAAAAGTGCGAGGTGTCATGAGGTCCCGGTTGACATCTGGAGGTAACGCCTCCGGGGGCGGGACCCACATGTTGAACTCTGTCAGCCAGTTCTGCAGCGTGTTCACCTGGAGACACACATGACATAAAACTTAACCTGCAGCTCAGAGCAGATGTAAACGCTCTGAACTCATTAAACACCTGAAGGTTATTCTTCTATTTCATTTTTATTTTCCACATTTCTCCGTTTCATACTTAACATTCAGCTTTTTCATTTTTTCCCCTTCGAAATTAATGGACATAGTTTCACAATAAAAGGCTGGGGGGGGGGGGGGTGTTTAACAGCCTTCAGTGGACACGTCTGCTATTAATTTTCATGTTTCTACCATTTACACCATTTTCAACTTTTTAAATGTTTTCCAGTTGAAATGATGGGCATGCAATTTCAAATTAAAATCCTCAATAAGTTTGGGGGATAGATTCAAAATTAAAGTACGCAATATGAATTAATGTAATTTTATATTATTTATAAGATAGTCTATCTTATCTTATCTCATCTGAAATGTAGGTACATACATTTAAATTAAAAGCCTCAGCAAGCTAAGGGGATCACCTTTCAAAATAAAAGTACATATATTTTTATGCCGTTATTAAAGCAGCCTTCAGAGGGCATATTAGGTATTAATTTTCATGATTCTACCTTTCACACTTTTAAAAATATGCAACTTTTTTGTTTTCTTTCCCCACTGAAAGGATGGGCAAAGGATTTCAAAATAAAAGCTTCATCAAGTCAAGGGGTGAAATCAAAATTAAAGCATGCAGTATATTTATGTACTGTATTTTCCGGATTAAAAGTCACATTTTTTTGCATACATACATACATATGACAAATACATCACAGCGACTTGTATTTTGAATGAATTCGACTATACGATGTTTGACACGCTAGAAGAGGCGAGCTGCGAGCTCTCCCTTATGCGGCTGCGCACCTGACGCGCGTTCCCCGAACAGATGCGACCTGTTCTGCAGAGCGACTAATCCACGTTTTTTTCTTCTTCATTATGCATTTTTGGCTCGTGCGACTAACATACCGAAGCGGTATCACCCAGAAACTACAGTAATCATTATTTAAAATGAAGGGCACAGAAACTCAAAGTTGAGGTGACATCCTTTCAAAATAAAAGCATGCGGCATATTTTCATGTAATTATATTATTTATACATTAATTCAGAATACATACCTGTAATTCATTTTCATCTTTCAACCATTTATATATTTTCCAACTGAAATAATGGGCATAGAATTTCAAAGTAAAAGCCTCACCAAGTTCAGGGTAGCCTTTCAAATAAACACATGTAGCATACTTTTATACAATTATTAACTACTTACATATTTAGTCGGCACTCAGTACCTTCCAGCAAAATGGCATGGAATTTCAAAATAAAAGCCTCACAAACTGACCAACTTCTTAAAACAAAAGCACATACCGTATTTTCCTGGTTATACGTCTCAGTTTTTTTCATAGTCTGGCTAGGGGAGCGACAAATACACTGGAGCGATGCATATACAAATTATTTCAAGTGTTCGTTGTTTGTCACACTGACAGCCACTAGAGGTCACTCTAGGCTTGTGTACCTGCATCTGCCGCACCTGTATCACTGACAATTGAAAATGTAGACATTACCAGTAACAACCATAGCTCCCATCAGCTTAACACCGAACGTATCGGCGCCGACACAGTTGCGCGGCACTTACCCGGTAAGGTGCGGAGGCGAGCCCCGAGCTCTCAGTTCTGGCGTCAAGTGCGCAGCCACCCGCGACCCGCTCAGGGGACAGTGGCAGGTGGGGGGTTTGACTGGGGTGGCACACATGTCGAACGGTAACGCAGGTGTCCTAAGGCGAGCTCAGGGAGGACAGAAACCTTCCACAGAGCAGAAGGGCAAAACCTCGCTTGATCTTGATTTTCAGTATGAATACAGACCATGACAGCGGGGCCTCCGCGGTCATATTACATTATATTATGTACGAGACACCTATTCAGCCTGTTGTTCTCTATTCTAGTGTATTATTACTATAACTTGCCTTTCAAGTTGAAATGTCTGTTCTTGGTGTCGGATTGTGTTAAATAAATTTCCCTGAAGAAATGCGACCTGTTCTCCAGTGCAACTTATACACGTTTTTTTCTTCTTCATTATGCATTTTTTGGCTTGCGCGACTAAAATTCCAGAATGACATTTAATCCGGAAAATACGGTATATTGATTCAGAACATGTGCAGCATTCAGCAGGGCTCTCAGACATCCGCAATCACACACATTCTGCTCATAGATTGAAATGTTTCTTCGTTTAAACAGTTTTTTCCTGAAATATTCGACTCAAAGATCCAAAAAGACAAAATTGAAGCAGTAATTGAGTTATTCATTGTAGACAGACATACAAGGTTTAAGGTGATCGTTTTTACCTTGACGTGTTTCGACTGCTGTCATCTGCAGTCTTCGTCAGAGGCGTCATGTGATGTTGGTGTCGATCAGCTGCTCTTATGGACAGATGACAGCAGTCGAAACATATCAAGGTAAAAACTATCAAACTTAAACTTTATCTGTCTGAGAATCAACTAGCAATATCCAAAAAAAGATGTGAACCATCTCCTTGGGGCCATGTTTGTTGTTTGTCGTTTGTGCAGTATAGAGCCCACCCCGTTTTAACCCAGGAGAACGTCACAGTCAAAGCTGAGAGACATTCAGCCATGATTTACACATGTGGAGTTTGTCAAATTAAAAGATAACTTTACAAGTCAGCTTGTTGTAAAAGTGTTGAAACGTCAGACTGTCACAATACATAACTACTAAAGACGTCACCAGAGCGTTGTCTGTTCTGAGTCTCCACACGAACACACCTGGAATGATTTTCACCTCTTCCATGTTTTATTCTCAGAGAACCAGGTTAAAATTTGTTGAGGGAGTGGCCACATTGGTACTTGAGTTAAAGTACTAGAACACAGTGTTTGAATGTGTTAACCTAAATATTATATAACATTTAGGTAATAAAAATGTAAAGTTATAATTGATTGTGCTGAATAAAGTGACAGACCCAAAACCAGCCAGATAAAATAAAATATTTGGTTTAATAGGATATAATAAATCAAGTGTCTGCATACCACACCTGGAACTCTTAGTCTACGTTCACACTGCAGATCTTGACGCTCAATTCCGATTTTTTGCTGAAATCCAATATTTTTGTGTGATTGTTGACAATATATTTTAAATGGGACATCCATCGGACTCCAGTGTGAACAGTCTACGGGTTTGAAGTGACCGACATGAACAGTAGACGTGATGTCACATGCAGTTCACGCCTGACTGGTTGGTGGTGCTAATGCACCAATAAGTTGTTTACCGACCACCATAAAACACTAAAGAAGAAGCAGCACTATATTTACAGAAGTAAATATAGTGACAACTCGATTGGCCTCAAAACGGCCCTTCAGAAACTAATGGGTGACGTCACGGTCACTTTGTCCAGTGATCTCTACAGTCCATGGATGCAACACAAGTCAAAGTTGTTGTGTAGTCGGAGTCGACAAAATTATGACAGAGTCATAATTCACATCTGATTTTGTCACATCCCACCTCCTCCAGTGTCTGTCTCACTGCAATGAAATAAAAAGCAGATGAAATGTGACATGACCATCAGACTGAGGTTGCTTTGAAAAACATCAGCTACATATCAGATTTAGGACACATATGAAAGAGACCTGAGCCTGGTTTGAGAAAAAAAAACCAGATCTGTCCTGTTCAGGCTGTCATGAAAAAAATCAGACATGAGTGACATACTGTGAAAAAAAATCAGATTTTTTTTCTGCAGTGTGAATGGAGCCATGCTCTAGGTCCAGCACTTCCTATGAGCATGTGCAGTAATGTGAATGCCAGTGTCTGCTACAAAAGTAGGAAACCCTCTCGCATTTCTAACAGGTAGCACAGTGGTGCAGTGGAATTCTGCTGGGCCTGTAACCCAGAGGTTGTAGGACTGAATCCATCCTCTGCTAGATATTTTATTTTATTTTCTTTATTTCCACCGTGAGCCCATGAGTTGTTCATGGATTAGGATTGGGCAGGAACGTATCCAGCAGATCACAATATGTCTGGCACTCACTGGTATAATCATTAAAAAGACACTATGAATTATAACTAGACAGTGATATGCCCGGCAGTCACATTTACATTACTGCACATGCTCACAGGAAGCACGGGACCTATAGCCTGGTTTATAAGACTTCCAGGTCCAGAACTGCAGCAACAGCCTAAAATAAAACGTATGATGTGCTCAAGATTTGCTGCTTATTCTATGACTCGTGTTGCTTGTTTTTGGTTATATTGTTCATTGTTGTAAAGTTGTTTTATTATTTTGTTCATTTTTGCACATATTGCTGCTTATTTGGTTCATTTTTTGTTCAGTTTTATTGGTTATGCTGTTCATTTACCTGATTATGTTGTTCACTTTTGCTATTTTTTCTGTTTTGTTCAATTTTTAGTCATTCTGTTCCGTAATTTAGTTCTTATTTTGCTAAGTTTTCCTTATTTGATTATTTTTTGTCTCAGATATATTCCTGTTCAGTGAGGTGTGGCCACATGTAACTGAGGAGAAGTTCATGTTTTCATCACAAATATAACGGAGTAAAAAGTCCTTTAGACTTCTGGAGTACATGTACTTAAGTACTACGTAGCTCAAATGAAGTCCACTGTTATTTCAAACAAAACTGACTTTTTTTTTTCTTGCACCAAAGTGACTTTAAAATGTCTTTTAAATGGAGAAAGATCTCTGTGTAAATGATGGCGTGACTCAGCTGCTGACTGTGATGAGGTCCCCACAATCTGGAGAAGATGCTGAAGGAAGTGGCTTAGGCTCTCTATTAGAAATGTATATGTATACTGTACAATAAGTAACATAGACCTTAGTTTGTGAATTTGGATTGAACATCATAAATGTCATGGAACGGTGCTTACAGGTACGATGGCGAGCACCGTGTGGGCGTCGGTGTGTCTGAACAGGACGTCGATGAAGGAGATGACCTGCAGCGTCTTTCCCAGCCCCATGCTGTGCGCGAGGATGCAGCCGAATCCACTGCTGCTGCTGAATCGCTCCACGGACTCCACCAGGTTATCATACAGGAAACGGATACCGCCGATCTGAGGGGAAACCACCAGTGAGATGGGGAAGGACAGGGGCGGGACGACACCCACGGAAAGGACAAACTCTGCCCTCCTCCTTACCTGGTGCGGTTTGACAGCTCTCGCCAGCTGAGGGGACAGGAAGATGTCCCTCTCCGCAGTCGGATGGTTGATGTTGACCAGGACTTGTCCCCGAGCGTCACGTCGGTTCAGGGCGTCGTTGGAGTGTGTGCCACTCGGCTCGCTCTCCTCCTCATCGTTGGTGGATTCGGCGCCAATGTGGATGATGGTGTCATCGTCTCCCGAGCTTAGGTCGATGACGTCTGTGGCGAGCGGACGCAAACAGGAAGGTCAAATAAATATCTGTTATTTATAGTCAAATGAGTTCAACAAAGATAAAAAGACAAAACATGATATACAGAAATCAGAAAGATCATTCTGTCCTCATCATTTTATTCATATGATATTCATTTTGTGGTAAACTTTCATTCAACAGTTAAACAAAATGATAAACAAAATAAGCAACGTATACAGAAAATGAACTAAAAAAATTAGCAAAAAATGAGCCCAAATGAACAAAAAAGAACAAATATGAGCGAAAATCAACAATAAAAAAAAACGAAGAAATGAACAAAATGGACGAAATGCTCACAAATTAATCAAGGCAATGAACAAAATAAACATTGATTAACAAAATAATTAACAAAATGGCCAAAACATACATAAAATGAACACAAATGAGCAAGAAATGAACAAAAATGGACAAAAAATAATGAAGATGAATTAAAAACACCCTTCATCTCACATGCAGAGCCTGTTTCAGTGCTTTCCCGTCAGGTATGTATAAATGTTATGGGTTGTTGGACACCGTTTTGTGTCCTTTCATCGTTCAAGATGTCTTCAGTATTAATGGACAACATAGAAAATAATACAAATACAGACCAAACACTGAAGGACGGGGTGTCTCCAGACTAATGACTGATTACGCCCTTCTGGTTTTAACTTCAGAATAAAAGAACATTACAGTCACATTATTTACTGACTGAATTCAGCCTCATTGACATCACGTGTCAATGATTTACATCAAAGACGTTTTCTGTGGTTGACGTGTGAGCGACGTCAAACTCCTGGGATGTTCCTCGACCAGGGTCACTGTGTCTGAGTGTGTTTGTGTGTGTGTGTGTCCTGTATGAGAACAGTACACACTGTTTCCTTTTGACCGAAATCCATATCTGATAAAAAAAAATGAACCAGTGTCAATGGTATCAAGTGGTGAAAGTTACACAAGCTGGCAGCGTACAAGGTGTGTGTGTGTTTGTGTGTGAACAGATAGAGCTTATATAACTGCAGTGAATGGCTGGTTATACAAGTAGGATTAGAGTGGAGGGGGAGAGTGGTTATGCAACCTCAACTAGAAATGTCACTGTGCCACTGTGCTGCACCACCACCGTGTATGTGTGTGTTACTGTGTGTGTATGTACAGAATCTCACAAAAGTGAGTACACCCCCCACATTTCTGCAGATATTTAATTATATCCTTTCATACGACAACACTGAAGAAATGACATTTTGACGCAATGAAAAATAGTCAGTGTACAACTTATATAACAGTGTAAATGTATTGTTCCCTCGAAATAACTCAAAATACAGCCATTAATGTCTAAATCACTGGCAACAAAAGTGAGTACACCCCTAAGTGAAAATG
>JAQQAE010014994.1:0-12195 GCA_029823295.1 Pseudamia nigra
AAAATAACTCAAAATGCAGCCATTAATGTCTAAATCACTGGCAACAAAAGTGAGTAAATATATATATATATATATATATATACATACACACACACACACACACTGTATTAGTATTTTATGTTTTTTTTTTTAATAAATTCTTTCTGATATCCAGGCCATTCTCCCATGCTCACTACCCATCATGTATGTTTTTTATTTAGTGAAGAGGTGCACAACTCTTGCTTGGAGCTTTTGCAACAGGGTATTAATATTTTGAAAACAAACAACTACCTGAAAGGATGTGAAACACATGTTTTTAATTGGCCACTGGTAGACCCACTTGTAATGTGTATCATGTACTTAGTAATGTAACCTGGTTAATCTCTTAGACTTTTGCCTAATAGTCTCTGTTTTCACTATTTAATTATAATTGAAGCAAAGAACTTTGGTCTTGGAGCTCCCACAGTTCTCAGTGCAAGTGTTTTAAAAACATCTGTAAATGAACAGGAGCCACCTAGACTGGTAGAAGTCAGCATAACGCAGGTCACCAGTGCACTATAATTAGGTGAAATTGTCAGGCAAAACAAGTCCATTACCTCCACCATAGAGGTTATGTTTTTGTATGTGTTCGTTCATTTTTCTAGTTGTTTGTTCACTACGCAACTTGAAAATTTATGAACAGACTTGGATGAAATTTTCAGGATACATCAGAAATGGCAAAAGACCAATCGATTAGATTCTGGGAGTGATCTGGATCATCATCTGGATCCAGAAGATTTTTAAAGGATTCTTCACTATTGTGAGATAGGACCAAATTCAACATTTGTCCTTTTAATGCCACAAATAATAACCAGAAAATTTAGCCAAAAAATGTAGAATAACACCATGAAAGATTCTATCAAACCGCAAAGTTTGGTCCAGACATGGGTAATATTCCAGATATAGTGATCCAGAATGTTTAAACATAGAGGGGTTGAGTTAAAATAACTACTGCAAGGTAGTAAATAAAGCTATTAACTTTATTTACTACCTTACTGACACCACCATGAAACTGACAGCAAATTGCTACAATTTGCTGATTCAGTAATGTACCCATGGATTTGATGTATCTTCAACATTTACAGAGCTAGATCCAGAAGAAAACCACCATTATGGAAACATGATTTTGGTGAATAGTTATTGAACTAAAATGTATGTGACTCCAAATGTAAATTGTAGGTTTCCAATGTCAAAGAATCCATTAATGACGGTCAAATAAATTTAAGAATATTACTTTTGGTGCAGTAACATTATGAGGGAAATGAGCATCGTTCACATGATAATGGCTGCTGAGCTGAGCTGCCTTGGCGGAGGTCTGTGCTCTCTGAGTGCTTCCTAGTTTAAACATGGCTGTATTTGTAGTTCATGTAAGGTCAGTCTGTTCCAATTTGTTCCATGACTGTTTCAGCTTGTTCTCTTTGTAATAGTTTTTATTAATTTTCTACTAATATGTCATGTGTGTCAGTCTGCTCTCAGGGCATAAACTGGAAGTGGGATCTTTTCTGAACGTGCACTGTTATATTCAAGAATATGTAGTTTGGTAGAAAGGATTCCTTTGTCTATGAGGAAATGAACCAAAGAAGGATCTGTGCATTTGAGAAACAGCCACTGAATCAAAGAGCAAGGAGAAGAAAGACAGTGCAGTACCTAATCATCTTATATGTCAGGTGGCTGTTGTCTTGGACACGTGTCTGTAGGCAGTTTATAGTCCATACTGTCCATTCATTCTTATAACACTTTGACCAATTCTTGTCTCCCAAAGTCAATCTGACGTTAAACAGACACTTCTCAGACACACAGATTGGAAAACAACTTCCTTTGCATCCTGTCTCTGTTTCAGCCACAAATGCATTACACAGATCTCCTCTACAAGAAGTTAAAATGAACAGAAAAATGAATAAATAATAATTATGCTTAAATATTGTACAATATTTGTACAATAATATTTGTACAAGTGAAAAACAAAATATTAGTGCACTATGACAACTCAGATATTATTGCTTTATTTATTTACATCCATCTACTTCATGTTCTCAGCCATTTGACTCCACCTACTAGGAAACAGGAAGTGGGAGGATCTTTAGTTGAATCCACTTCCACAAACGTGAGCTCAAAACACGACTGTCACTCAAACCTCGATAGATAGACACATTCATGTTTTAAGAGAAAAAAGAATTTGATTCCTGAGAATGAACTGGCACATGTCATGATTGTTATTTTAAATAATAACCATAAACTCTGTCCTTTGTGATTTTCAGATATGTGCGACAGTCCTCTGGTTTCCAATCTACAGCCATCTTCATTCAGGAGCTCCTCGTGGTTTTCAAGCAGCCACGGACCCGGCTTCGCAAAACTGAACCGAAGAGAAGGTGAGTTTCAAAACATATTTGTAGATATCAGGGGGGATGGGGGGCCTTTGTCCCCTTCAATATTTGTAAAACGTCAATTTTTCCCCCACCTAAAAAAAATCCTTGATTATTTGTTCATTTATGTTGATTTTTAGAGGTTTTTGTTCATTTTCATTTAGTACTTATTAGGGCCGTCAAAATTAACTTTATTGTTATTACTTTTTGTTTATTCATTTTATTGTTGTTTATTTTTTCTTATTTTGTTTATTTTACCCTTTTCTGGATCATTTTTGTTTACTTTCTTGATTATTCTGCTCAATCACATTTTCTTGATTATTTTGTTTATTTTCCTCAGTTTCTTGATTATTTTGGTCATTTTTAATTATATTTTTAGGGCTGGCAAATGATTACATTTTTAATCTGATTAATCACAGCGTCACTGTGGATTAATTTTGATTAATTATGATTAAAACCCATTCATTATTAAATTAATTACAGGGTCACTGGATTAATTTCAATTATTCACTATTAATACCCATTCATCATTTTTCATTTTGTGGCGGCAAAAACACTCATGACAGAAGGTGACATAGACACTTAACATGTTTATTTCATACTATTAAATGTGTCTAGTTTAAAAGAGTTTAGTTGCAGCTGTCATGTTATGTGCACAGTCTGTCCCTATAGTTGTGATTTTTGGTGCAATTGCCCACTCATGTGCCGCTGCTTGGAATTGTTTAGCACCTGCCTCCGCAAACTGACTCTGCTCTGTTTTCATTACGGTCAACGCAAACGACTTTAGTTCTCATGCGGTAGTAATGTGATGTGCTGTGATGTGATGTGTCTTCCGTCTACAGCATCTAATGTCAAACAAACACAAAATACAATAAATGACAACAGCCATCAGAAAAACAACCAAGCCGAATTTAAGGCAACATATTCAAAAGTAAATAATGGTCACTTCTTACCAAACAGTAAACAAATACACATGATAAATGTTCATAAAACCCTCGAATTGTACAGTGGAGTTTTATATGGTAACTTCCGTTGTAGATAAAAGCAGCTTACCGCAGATTTAGATTTCCCTTAATGGTGTTTATTATGATGAAAAATGCATATTTATGCCTCAAATCACATCTACGTGGAGACACCATCTTGTTTTTCCCACAGAGAACCAGCAGCTAGTGGTGGGCGGATCAATACTGGCCTGGTGAGATCGATACTTTAAGTTCCACTCTTGTTTGCAATGCTGCAGTTTCGGCAAAGAGGACACAACCAGGTCACCGGACTGGCTGTTCCTGTGTCAGTGCAGAGCAGGCACACTTTGCTCCTCCTCCCTCTCTTGTGTTTGGATGTTGCGCCGTCACATGAGTCACGTGACGTGACTTAGACGCGCAAAGCAAACAAACGAGCAAGTTGCCGACTCAGGTTCATCAGCACAAGCACAGAGAAAATCCAACAGAAGAATGGCAGAGAGGAAGAGGAGCCGTCGTGTGGCTGTATTTTCAACCACTGCAAAACACGGCAGTCGTCTACAGATCTAGGCAGAAAGCAGACATGCTTCTCCTGCTGAGGGAGAAGCCAACACATAAGAGCCGACTTATTTTCACTCCGGTTGAACCCACCCTGCCGTGACTGGGTCGGGCTGACACCGGCTCGTAATCAACAATTCATCCATCGTTGTCAGATTCAGAGCTGGATCCAGTTTGAGAAAACTGCTGTCGTTCCAGCAGTTCCAGTTAACCCTCCAGCCACGGCTCTGATTTAATCCCAGCAAACGCCACCTCCTCTGCGGCTCAGACTGTCCGATCACAATCACACACACTTTTTGCATCCCAATATTAAACTCCTTGATGAGCTCTCCACTGTGGACCGTCGGTCGGTCAGGGTCCATCCTGTGGAGGGGTCCTGCTCCCCCATATCGACTGATCTGTTACACAGGAGGCATTTGCAGCCAAATGGATCTGCATGGCCATGCAGATAAATAAAGTATTTTATATTTAATTATAAACTTTGTCCTAGTTTTGTCCTGGGTTTTAACTATTTAATAATAAAAAATGAAAGATCACAAAAATACTTAAGGTCATGAAAATTAATTGAGATTTAGCAATTCAATGACGCATCCACCTTATTTACTGAAAAGTATCGGTATCGGTATTGGTATCGGTGATACTGGCCCATATTTACCTGGTATCAGATCAATATCAAAATATCCAGTATCACACACCACTACTAGCAGCGAATCAAGAGGGGGAGTTAAAATCAGCTGACCACCATTGCATTATGGGATTTTGAGTTTTGTACCAGTAATCAGCGGTTTAGCTGCGCCGATGGGTGCTATTGTGGGGTTTTGAGTTATTGTGCATGCATTAATTGCGTTATCTTCTTTAATCTAATTAATCATGCAAATGGATTAATTTGTGTTAATGCGTTAATTTTGACAGCCCTACTTTTTAAAAATTATTTTGTACTCCCAGTGTTCAGACAAAAACTACGCCCGTTAAAAAATATTAATGAAATTCAACCAAAGGCATCACCATGTCCAAATGCAGTATAGTTGATGAGTTTTTTAAATGTGCCTTTGTTTGAGCAGAGTTTTGTCTTTACTCTCTCAAGAGGATTTTCCATCAAGGGAGAATAATGTGGTTATGTTAGAATAAGATTAAATTCAGCTAGATTAAACCTTACACAGTTTGGCTGGTTGTCAGGGAGGTTATTTGTAAAGAGCAGACCTTAGAAACATCAACTCACCCATCTCCTTCAGCTATTTTCTTCAGAATTCACATATAAAATTTAGCAGTTTCCCATCAATAAATTATTGCCACATTCCATTTCCCTTTCTTCTTTCTTTTGTATTACCCTGTGTTTTCAGTAGTTGTGCAGATAGTCTGTAAAGGGAAACTCCACTGTGTTTATAGAGTTCACATTGTGATCCTACAGGACACACATCACACAGTTTCAAAGTCAGCTTTTAGATTCAGGAAGATACACGGGAGATCAGTTGTTTGCAGAGTCAGTATTTTATATTTTTACAGCATCTATATTTTGACAATGCAAACTTCAGGATATCAGTGCAGGCAATTTTTAATCCTACTCTTTATTTATTGTGTCACAGTTCCATCCTACAAAGCCAAAGTGCAATGAATCCACTTGACAATGTGACACCTGATTATTTTTTGACAATCACAATTCATTTCAGAAAAAAAATAAGGTTTCAGATTTGCGGTAACGAGAATTAAGGGAAAAAGAACACACAAAATGTAGTAAATCAGTAAGACACTGTGCTTTGTTTCCCCTGTGTTTTAAAGGAGACATTGTGTATTTTCTGGCATAATATTTTAAATTTCTAGACCCCAAAGATGATATAAATGTGTCTTTAAGCTTCAAAATTTTTCTTTCATGATTTCTTTTCCCCTCTCTGAACCTTTGGCTAGAAAAATCCTGTTTTGGTTCCCCTCATTCTGCTTTTTTTTTCTGAGTGATAGTGCGGTTTGCACCAATCAAAGTTCATGGCATGTGGATTATGCGAATACAAACACAAAGCCTGCAGGGACTGGTGTGAAGTGAAACATCAAACTGGGTGAAAGCCTGACTCTACAGGAATACAGAGCCCTCCTCTGACTCGCCTCCGACAGAATGTCACAGAATGGTAATTTATGTTCTGGTCTCTGTTTAGCACTGTCAGAGAGTAAGGTAATGAACTAGTGTGCCTATGCTAATGTAACCATTGCAGTAATGTTAGGATAAGTTAGAAACAGTGTCACCAGAAGTCTCTGTCCTGTGTGTTTTGTAAAGTGGCACTTTTTAAAACGCTATGTGTTTAATTATGCTTTATCAGTTGCAACAAAATTACTTTTGGAATGTTTTGGAATACAAGAGATAAATTCTTTATGTAGTTACATAATAAACACTTTCCTGTGTTAATCATGACTTACCTGTACAATATTGCTTACATTCTATTATATACTGTCTTTCATTCAAAACAGTGAAGGCGATCAAATACTGGATGTGCATTATATACACCTAAAGTAGATTTCTGTAACTATTAAACTATACAACTGTACACTTCGAAGCATTTTATTTATCAGCTTTTTAAAATATTTCTGTTTCCTGAGTTCTCATCAGAACAGCCTGTGTGTCTGGATGTGGATTCACATCAGAATGCACAGATCATCACAGCAAATTATGAGAAGTTTGCAAAGGTAAATCACACAGAATTTCATTAATCTTACTAAGGCAATGCATAGTTTTTGTTATAAAAAATAATCCTTTCCGCATTTAAATGACTGTGCACCCTAAATATGATCATAGGTTAATAATAATATAAAGTACTCACAAAAATGCAACAGTATGACTATGAAGAAATTAGTCATTTTTAGTAGAATGATGTTTATTAAATATTGCTAAATAATATATGTAAAACTAAATATGTATATACAAATTTTAAATATTTTCTGCATTTTCCTCTGGATGTTTCAGGCATCTGACCGACAGAAGCTTTGTGAGCTGGTGTCGGGGTTATATACGTAGGAAGGAAGGTCGGCGTTGTTGTCCCTTCCTGCGTCGTCCTACACATATGTCCAGAGTTTCCTGATGCTGTTTTCAGACGGCGGATGACACTGTGAAATGCTAAAAAGGGAAGAAGACTGATGGTGTGGACTCAACTTCTCTTTTTGAGCAGTGTATTCCGTTGAGATTGAACCTGAAAAATGATTGTATATTGTATATTCGCGTTCTACCAAAAAATTGCTGGATGCAAATGCAGGAAAAATTTGCACATCTACAAAATTTCTTATTTCATATGAGTGCTTTTATTTGTTGTTCCCAGAACAACTCAAGTAGGAGATTTTTAAACCAGGCATGGTTATTACTTTTTGCAACCTTGGAACACAGTAACATTTGAATAACACATCATCATATATGTAGCACTGTTTGTTAAATATGTATTACTACAAAGCTTGGTCACTGATGTGTTATCAACTTTGTTTCTTTTTATATGTCACTGTGAAACAGGTGTTTTGTCCTCTGCCTTTGCTGTGTAGTGAATAAAACTAATTTAAACCAGCCACAGTATTGGACTGGCCCTGTTTTTTTTTTCTTTCAGAACTGCAGTTTTACATTCATAAATATTAAAAAACTTAATTCTGATCTGTTTGTCCAAAGGAAAACTGTGGTCCAGCTGTTGACATTTGAAGATCAGTTTGAGTGTCATTTGACTAAATGAAACCCTGTTGTGATGAGCCCGAAAGATTCAAAACAATCTTATGGTTAATGTGAAAATTAACTCTATCAAAATTAAAAAATGTTATGCTAGTGGCACATGTGTATTGTGCACATAACAAATATGTAAAATGGAAGACTGCAAGAGGAATCAGTTTTGAAGCATTGTATGGATATGAAAATCACTACACTTACTTATCTCCTCATAGTGATACTTCAACCCTTAGTTTAGGAGAAAAGACTTCAATTTATCAAAATCTTCTTGCACTTTGTAAACAGTCCCCACACACTTCTTTTCGTCGGTCTGGCATGGAGATCAATAAGATTCATACCACACTAGGGCAACTGCACATTTCGCAGACAACAATTTCTTTACAATAACAAAGTAAGGTCAGAGAGAGTTGGGGTGTGTATGTAAAATGTGCATATGATTCAATGGATGCATTGTGTGTTATCAGTTCTGATAGAAAGTCAAGAATCCTTCCCCAATGCAAATTGTCCAGATCTTAAATACCATGGTGGTTCACACCATGGCAGGCAACATGTCCTTCAGAAAGTTCATAAAGCTCTCAATCAGTATGTTTTTGAAAGCGGGGGAGGTGATAGCAGCGCATTCTTGAGCAGAGTCCACTCCCTGGGAGAGAAAACAGCCTGTTTGAAGGCCACTGGGATCCAAAGACAAAACAAGATAGCCGTCTGTTTACAGAGACAGACAGGAATTTCATCTCCTCAATACTCCAATTTAAAATATTTTTGTACCAGATGTCAAAAGATCACTTCTGTTAAGAGAATCCCGCACTTCCGTGTTGTTATCCACTCATTCGATTTACCTCAGAAATCATCCAAGTTTGTGCTGCCAGATTCTCTTCCCAACTGCATCATTTGAGACAGAGGTTTATTGGGCTCTGAACAGCTCTGTCCGTTCTTCTGTCGATAACCAGGAAAAATACCCAAACCAATTAGCATAAATCCTGTTATCATGGTTCCAAATAGATAAATATCCATCACATCCCCAGTGGACAGTGTCTCTAAGTTTCTGTGCGTCCACCGACTCCTACGTGTCCAGCAGCCGCTGTCCTCAGAGGACCTTGGGTTCCCCTCAACCCTTCTCCTGCATTTCAATTTCATTGAGGTCCAGCTCGTCAATTCCATGTTGTTTTGAGTTTTTGGGGGGGAGAAGCTGACAGAGAATGAGCACAAAAAAACACACAGACACACAAAAAAACACGCAGAGGTATGTTCAATTGTGTGCACCAGACCTCCATAGATTCGAGTTAGAATCAGTTGCGATTCTCTATCTGTGGTAGGCTTTAAATGTTTACATGAGTGATCTTTATCAGCATAGGATTATCAAAAAAGTTGGCTGAGAATGACATGAAAGTCGCATTAATTCTGATATGACACTGCACATATACCTGACTTGAGACCACATGTCTCATGAATATGTCTTATCATGTCAAAAAGCAATTTTCATTAACTTTATCCTTTAACTCAAAATGACCGAAATAAGGAATAAATTAACAAAACATTACAAAACAAAAGAATGAACAAAGTAATCCAAGCAATAAAGGAAATAAACAACATAAGAAAAATGGGCAAAATATCCCAGAAAATGTTTAAAAATAAAAAATAAAATATTCAATAATGATAAATATTAAACGCAAAATACACAGAATATAAACAGAATGAATGAAATTATAGAGAAAATTTTTAAAAATTAAGCAGAATATGAGGAAAAACTAACAAAATCATCAGCAGAAATGGAAAAAACACACAAAATAATAAGAAAAAATGAATGACAAATCAAAATAATCAGGAAAATGAAAAAACTGAAAAATGTAAACCTAAAAGTGAAAAACACATCAAAGAAATAAGAAAAAAATGAACAATAAAAACCATAAAGCCCTTTTTCCTCACTTTCACTGTTTATATCGTTGCTGCACTTCGCCTTTGTAGGGCAGAGTTATGGTCTGTTGTTTTGTTTCCTGTTTTACTTTGTAGGTCACCTTTCTCATGTGTCCTTGCTTCTTTTACTTCCTGTCTTTGTGTTATTTCCTCCACCTCTTTATGTGCCTCTCCTCCCTCCTGGCAACTTGTCCACGCACCTGCAGTTTTCCCTTTAATCCCTTGCTTATTCTGTAATCATACAGTCTATATATACCACTCACCTTCCTTTTGTTCCTCGCTGGTTCATAATGAGGCGAGGTGGGTGAATTTGCTTGCCTTGCCTCTGTTTCTCATTTTACATCAAACCGATTGCCTCACCAACTTATAGATTCTGTGTGTGAACCCTGATCATTTCTGCAAATTTGATTTTTAATAAGATATGTTTTTCCAGCCAGTTTTTGACTGCTTCACATTGCCAAAGAGCCAAAAGTTTATATCCATCATGTTCACAAGATTTTTTGGCATTCCTGACTCATAATTATGCTTTCAGACACATTCTAGAAGTTAGCAACATATGCTTGAATAGTTACAGTACAATTTTACATTTGCATTGTTGCAAAAGAATTAAAATGCGAGTGATCTAGAAAGCAGTCAGAGAGTGCAGGCCTCCACCAAGGCAGCTCAGTTTCTCTTGATAGTGAAAACATACCGTTATCATTTGAGCCTATGGCCGTTTCCTCCATAATGTTATTGCACCTTTAAGTAATATTACAGTACATTTATTTGACCCTCATTATTGGATTCTTTGATCATGAAAACCTATCATTAGCATTTGGAGTCACACACAGTGGAGTATTTATTCATGAAAAATATTTCCAAATTGGGGGTTCCAAACTGGTGATTAAAAGTCCCATACTGTGAGAATCCTTCTTATTTGGTTTGTGATGTTGTTATAAAATATAAGATGCAAAGTAAAAGTTATAAAAATACAAACTTGTTCTAGTCCAGTGAAACATATACATACAAGTTATACATGAACAAATATGCATTCTGGTTGTCTGTATTATTTCCAAATATCAACTCTCTTTTAGACCAACACATGTACATATACGTAGACCTAATCCAGATCCAGAAATGGATTGCATTTCATTAGTGTGCATGTGCAAATGTGACAAAATATGCAAAGATCTTGCAAAGGCTGAAATTCACAAAAAATGTGCTGCCAAGTAGATCGCATCAATGTTGTGACTGTGCATGCTGTGTGAAAAGGTGCACACTGTCTTTTGGACTTTGAAGATGAGATATAGCAGCCAAATGTGACACAGAACAAACCATCATGTTGCTGCTAAATCACTCATACACCCCAGTCATTTCAGAGCTGCCTGAATTACAGACCAGGAAATTAACCGAGGCGTTCAGTACGAGCAAACTGACCGACAAGAAATAACAGAGGCTAAAAATAATAGTTCATTATTTGTAGGGAGAGGGAAGTCTGCGCTTCTCTGCTTAGGCTGCTGCCCCAGCAACCCTGGAAAAGTGGAAGATACAGTAATGGCTGGCAATACAACAAGGAGGATGCAGTTCAGTACTCATGAGCAAACAGGTGGACATGGATCCATGCGTGACTTGGTCTCCCTGGCCCTGCAGATGTAACCGTGATGTGTGCATCAAACTCTCTCACAATGTCTCATTTATAAGCTGTTTGTGGTAAAGTCTGTTTATAGTTAACGCAGATTTACCTTACATGAGGTCATTGTCTTTATGATCTAACGTGTGCTTTTATTACACAAACAGCCTAAACTTCTGAGCCTTTCACTTTTTGCTTTATAAACTATTCTGTGTGCTGATGTATGGAGAACAACCTAAACCACTATAATCTCTGGCATAAAACAAGAACAAACTATTCACTTATAGAGCAGCTTAGGGGCGGCTGTGGCTCAATAGGTAGCGCGGGTTGTCCAGGAGCTGAAGGTTTAGCGGTTCAAATCCTGGCTTCTCATGTCCACAGGCCGATGTGTCCTTGAGCAAGACACTGAACTCCACATTGCTCCCAGTGAGTGTCACTGGAGTATGAAAGTGTGTGTGGCTGGGTGAAGGGAAAGCAGTGTAAAGCACTTTGAGTGCCTCAGAGTAGAAAGGCGCTATATAAGTGCAAGACCATTTAGCTTCTGAGGTGGCTCACCCAATAGAATGCATCCATGAGACTGAGACCTGATCATGGTCTCCCAGATTCAAATCTGACTTACAGCCCCCAACTGCATGTCTCCCCACTCTTTCATCACATGCGTCCTCTCTCCCCGCTCTCTTAATCAATAAAGGCTGAAAAATCCAAAAGAAGAAGAGAGCCGCTTCTGCACATTTTCTTTGAGAAATGAAGATATTGATGTTTCTTTATGTATCACAGTGCACATGCAGAGATTATTCAGTCATTTAAAAAAAAAAAACAAATTTTCATGAAATGCACAGGGAGAACATAAGGGAGTAAAACTTATTTCGTTGTGTGACAGAGGAGAATACTGTGAAGACATAGGTGTAGACATGGAGTAAACTGTGTCCTTGGTTTCTTCCAGAATAGACGTGGATAAAACTGTTGGTACCCTCTGTGAATGACAGAAAAAACCACAGTGGTCACAGAAATAACCTGAATCTGACAAAAATAATAATAAATAATTTTTTAATGAAAATTAACCAATGAAAATCAGACATTGCCTTTGAATTGTAG
>JAQQAE010014995.1:0-12195 GCA_029823295.1 Pseudamia nigra
AATTAGTTCTAAAAATGATTTAGAATGTATTCTTACCTTGGCTTATGACTTGGTTGTGTGTCCGTGGACACTGCACATGTCCATAACTGTAAACAACACCAACATCGCTGCCCGCTGGCGGCGGCCTGACTGCGGGACACGCTTGAGGCGGGGGATGGCTTCAATGATGGTACAGTATCACCAGTGATTTCCTTCTCTTTTGGATCTCACTGATCCAAAACAGCAGTATCCTCTCCATAACACAAGCTAACGGTTGCACACGAAGAGAGTTTTGACACGCCAGCCGCTCGGCCGAGTGGGAGTACAGCTGAAAGAACTGAGCCATTTACCTACAGAACAAGGCATTGGACTTTTAAGTAGCACGCTGACACTGTTTTTTTGTATATATTCGCCTTTTAAAAACTCTGAACTACATTACCCAGCAACCCCTAGTGCTGAGTGATCAACACTGGAAGGAAGTGCATGGACCGGCCGGAGACAGAGGCTGCAGCCGGGCATCGGATCCAGATCAAAGACGTGTGTTGGTGAGTTTTGCAAACACACACCTGCTTCCTCCGAATAGGACAGGGCAAAACACACCACCCAGGGCTAGTATAAAACATAACTCAAGTCCTGCACACACACGTAGGGTTCAATGAGGTTTTAGTTACGGGGATTCACCTGGGTAGCTTTGCAATTGGGCTCAGGGCCTAGGTGCCCGAGAATGGAATCATAGCATTTGCCAGTTAACTGGGAGGTGAACCGTAACACCCAGAATATAAAGAAAATAATCGAGAAAATGTAAAAAAAATAAAATAAAATGAAATCACAAATAATTTGCAAATTGACCAAAAACTGAAGAAAATATACCATAAAATGAAAAACGTACTATTTCCCAACACATCAGTGCAAGTACAGTGTGAAAAAAAAAACAGTTGCGCTTCCAAAGAACCAGCAATATTGAGTTAAATATTGAAGTTAAATAAATTAAACAAGAAGAATGGAGTAATACCAAATGTCTGTGGCAATTAAGACCTCGCATATTCAAAATTAAGGCTACTGTATTTCATGATTCCTATATTTACAAAATTTAAGTTAATACCTTTTAATACTTTTTAATGACCTACATGCACACTCTGTATTTACTGATTAGAATACTACAACCCTATATTGCTTTAAGCAACAGTTGCAACAAAGCAGGGCATGCACAATGAGTGAGAACAGCCTTTAAAGTGTAATAATACACCAAAAACTGACAAGAAAATTTGGAAAAGTTTCCTTGTGCAACCTGAACAAATGCATTGGTAGTTATATTGACTTTGACAGCTTGCTTCAGAATTGACATGAAGCCTAAAACAAACCAATTTCCAGCACACACAGGTGAACTCAGCAACTATTGACAATCTACAAGCGACATGACTGATTTGGATTGAAATCTCTGCTGAGCTTTCAGAAGCAAATTCGGTATTGGAAAAGAGAAGTTCATCCCAAATCCCTGAACCCCTCTCAGCTACTTTGAGAAAGACGCAGAGGTTCCAGGAGACGAGACTGACGCTCGAAAGCAAAGAAGTGCAGCATACAGTATCAGAAAGCAAGCTTACATATGTTGGGGAGAAAGCCTGGAAGAGAAAGAGTGGAAGAGAAAGAGAGAGAGAATGGGATGCGATGAGAGGGCGAGAGGGGAGGATGCTGTGCCGATGGTTCATCAAAAATTAATGCCGACCGCATCGGTATAGGGATCACGTAGTGGAAAAACAACACATGCCAACAGCCTTGAGTCTCCTGCTTCAGCTCTCCCTCCTCTACTCCTCTCCTTTACCTTCCACCCCTCCTTCACTCCGGCACAGGGCCTTTCTGATCAGGTGGAGGGGGGAGATATGAGCTCTGACACCTTCGAGAGTTCACACAGAGTGCCATGCCTCTAATTGCAGGAAGTTCCACCAGTGCAGCCTCTGTATATCTGCATCACTCCCCTAATTGCTGCATTTAATATCCCTAAAATGGAGATCTGAGGCACGCTGTGTGTACTAATATGTGTCATTGTTTGGTGTGAGAAACCCATTATTTCTGTCTGTGCCATTTATTTATTTATCTATTACTGTTTTAAAAAGTGAATAAGACATGAAGAAAAAACAAAACAAAACAAAAAGCATAGTGTTGAATTTCAATGTGAAGAGAACATGTGGAGGAGGAGGTGAAATACAAAGGTCGTGGTACGGTCTAAATTGTGCCCTGAACTTACACAGCAGGCCCATTGATGCAGCCACGTTGCCCTTACAAGATGGGAGTGTGGTCTGATGCATATCAATCACTCCCTCCATACATTATGTGCTCTTCATTAAATACAAAGTGATGACAGTGCTATCATGTCCCTCTTTACTGATGACCCAGTGCAGTGCATTAGTCCATTAAAAGTCTGCTCCTTGCAAATGTGCTGCTATATTGCCAAGCTGTGGTGTGTGTGTGTGTGTTTGTACATGACCTACCTGCTGCATTGAGTCTGTTCAGACCTTTCAGCATGTTCCCTGTCACCAAGCTGCTTTCCTTCAATTTCATGGAAGTGCTCTCGATTCTGTATGGAGACAAATGTACATGGTTAAGGACATTATAAGAAAATGTATGTGTACAGAAAACATTCAAAAGTAGGTTGAAGAATATATAAAATAAATAACAAAATACAAAACCAAAAAGGTTAATAGTGTGATGTTGCTTGGGTCTGTACCAAACAAGGTCCAACTGTAGAATATGATACTGTATGTACCCAAGATGTGTGGTTTTCCTTCTGTTGACTGGACTGAAATTTGGTTTGAAGACATTTTGCTACCTATTCAGGGGAAGCTTCCTGGATAGGTAGCGAAATGTCTCACACCTTGGATACCATGACCTGGATGACTGAGAATCTTCACCAACAATATGATATGTAGTTTGGGGCACCTCTCTAGCACCCTAATACTTCATTTAGAAATGCATGCTGTGACCTAAAAAACTAAAGCTGCTCCCATTTTGGATACTGTGCTTTATATTTCACTTTATTACTTAATGTTTTCATTAATTGTTAGCTTTGTCTAAAGTTTCAATGACCATTTCAGCATGACAGTGAGGAGCCCATCACTATACTGTGAAAAGTGTCATTAGCAAATGAATCCCTCGTGGCACTGTATCATCTTATATGAAATCTGACAATATGTGTCAAACCCCTACTGTGTTAGCCACACACACAATCCTCCGTTGCCGTCTCCAAAGCGCTTTTCCTCCCACTTAACGCCTCAAACACAGAGACGGAGAATTCGATGTGAGCAAGCACATTAGGAGGAATAACTAGTAAAAGAAAGTGAAGCCTCTTCAAAGTAGTGGCGTGCTAATAGCTGTGGGCTGTCACTAGTCCTGTGAGTGGGTATAGAAGATCTGCCGGCATGAAGCCTGACAGGTGTCTGTGTGTATACGTCTGTGCACGTGCGTGTGCGTTGCATTGAAGCGGAGTGCCATCCGTATTACAGGGAAGAGGCTTGTTCCCTGGTAATTGGCTTGTTCAGAAGCCAGGAAGGAGCTCCCAGCAGTGAGGAGGAAACACACGTCCTGTCACGCTGCTTGTTATTAGCAGGGACAAGGCTGAGAAGAGATGAGACGCGCTCTGTGTGTGTCTGTGAGTCCATAAGTGTGGCTGGGAAGAGGCCGTACCACTTTTCATCTCAACCCACTTCACCCAAGTGTCCCCTGTCCATATAGGCTGGCAGCTGTAGAGGTTGACAGTACTTGGCTTGTGTACGCCCCAGTCTCCTCTTCTCTCATGGTCTACTTTAGGAGGCCAGCATGCTGTCAGTGGCTACTATCCTCTAAACTACCAATTTTGGGCCTTAGGCAGTGTATGCCCTTGGAGGCAGACTCTCGAGAAACTTGTGAGCAATAATGAAAGTAATCACAAAAGTATGTAAAGTGCAAGCAGAAGCTATACATTACATGCTCTACTTTTAAGGCCACAAAAAGGCAACGGATTCAATGGATAAAACTTCCTTTGTTCCTTCTGCATGTCTCTTGTTGGTCAAGTTAAATTGCTTCTTTAAAATTCCAGCTGGTATTGGATATATATACAGGTCTGCTCAGAAGAAATAGAGCCAAACTACTGTCATAAATGAAATCATAACCAAAATGCCCAGAGCATCATTAAAACACCAAGAGCAAACCTCAGTATAATTACAGCTTCCCTTCTGCTTAAAGCAGTCTCTGCCACACACCCAGCCGGCAAGTCAACCGCCCATCTAAATAGTCAGTCAATCAGCCGGCCTGTCAGCTCGGTATGGTTTGGACGTGTGCCCTGGTGCCAGGTTGTCTGTTGGTGCAGAAACCACCTCGCCATCTCTCCCGTATACGGTACTTACAGCCGCCCCAACTCACAGTAAAGCGTCTCATGCATTGTAAAAGTGAGACATGAATGATAAAGGGGTCATGTGGCTCCTCTGAACCTTTTATGCGGTACTGTTTTTTTTCAGAAATCTAATACCAAACCTCTTGCCAAATTTTGTGTTGTGCTCTGCTGACAGTTGAAAAGAAAGAACTGAAACCTTTTCACACTGATACTTACTGAAACCACATCCTCATACTATTCATAGCTATGCCTTTGTACTTTTTTTTTTTATAAATTACTGACAAATGCTCCATCAGTAAATGCAGCTGATTTCTTATGCAACACACTTGAATAATTTCACTGAGTCATAACAGCTCTTTTGAGTAACTGGGTTGAACCAACACAGACAAATGTATTAAAAACATGGAGACTATGGAGGGTGTGAAGTTGTACCTTTTACATTATGTTTTATCTGAAAATATGCATAACATTACAAATGCATATTAAAAAAAAACAAGATTCTGATGACTGTTCTACATTTATCATAATACTGTGCTGAATTAATTCATTTGTTTAGGGTCAAACTATTTTACACAGCTTTTTCATTACTTTATCTCACTGAGCAATCTGCACTCATGATTTGTCTCATTTTTATGACCAAATAAAGTAAAACCTAAAAACTGTGGCAGAAAGTAAGAGAGCAGTGTCAGAGGAAGGGGTGGGGCCTGGTCAGTGCATGAACCAGTAGCCTTCATATGAACCTGCTCCCTGGTGACTCTTGCCCTTCTCCAGGCCAAATACCTGCTGGTGGAACAGCAGATGTCTGATATGGGGTACGGAGAGAGAGTGTGCGTGTGTGTGTTTGTGTCTGTTTGTATGTGAAACTGCATTCAAGACAGCAGAGGGATTTAGTATGCAAGGGCAGATCAAGAGACGAGAGGGAGGGGCGAAAGCCGAGAGCCGGTGTTCAGAAGGGAAGACACAAAGGCCTGATGGGATATCCTAGTCTGTCTGTCAGTTTCTTGTCCAAATCAGACTCCACAATGTGTGTGTATGTGTTTGTAGGGGTCTAACCTCCCTGTGCACCCCTCCTGTCAGCCAGCACACACTGATAGGATCAGACCTGGGCATGACCCATCACATGCCAACTCCTCACGCTCAGTCTGACCTCCATTTGCCTCTCTCTAGTTTCCTCTCAGTCCTTCCATTCATGCATCTGTGCTTCTCCTCACCCCCATTCACATACTCATTCTGTATCCAGGTGTTCCTTTGTTCTTCTTCACTCACATTTCTCACTGGTTTCTACTTTTCCAACCATGCTCTTTAGCCTTAAATGTAACAGTGAAAACTTGACAATGGAAAAGTGGGCTGCTTGTTTAAAAGAATTTTCAAGCACAAAAACAGATGAAAAACTCATTGAGGCTTGCAGAAAAAAACAGCACAACAGAATTCTGTTCTCTCCAAAGGTTTGGTATTATTTAGCCTTTCCGTTTGGTTTTCACTTTAATCTTGAGGAATTTATCAGTTTAATTTGAGTGTTTACTTACTTGTCCTGTTAGTTTTCAGGTATTATAACTCCAAAAGTCTTAATTTATAGAAGCTGAAAAGGCAGGATAAAAGCATATACCAAATGTGAACTATAACAGTCACTCATTAAATGTCTCTTACTGTATAAAACAAACCATTAACGTTGGAAATAAAGGCAGATGAAATGGTTTTATTTGCTATTCTATTTTGTTTTAGTTTGTGTTGCAGTCTTTCATTATATATTTTTATGTGTTGCAAATATAATTTCATCACAGGTTGACAAAAACAAGGAGTGAATGTGATATTGCTATAAAAACATTATCAGGTGCTAAAACTTTGACTAACAAAAGAAGACAATTTAATTGATGGTTTAACATGCAGTAAGATGACATGGATATGAAGATGGATTTGCAGGGACAAAAACAGCTTGAATATGACTGTCTCTTGTGAAAATGCACGTACAATACAAAAGAGCGGTACGGACAGACAAATGTGTGAAACTGACCTGCAGCCTGTGCTCGAGCTGGTGCAGCTGTGGAAGGTGGTTTCAGTCCTGAGGCGAATACTGCTAGCACTCTGAGCTAAACTTTCCAAAGCAGGCAGGTAATACAGCACCTGTCAGAATCCCCCACACAAGGTTAGACAGTGCCTTCATATTTAAGTGGGTGCTTGTGTGTGTTTAGGGAGCTCAGGCGGCTCAAAGACACCAAGTATGCTAGTGTGACATTTTTCACTGAAATATAATAGGTCAGCCACTTCAGCAGTCTTGTCTCCGTAGCGTTGAAATGTAATGCAATCTATACCAATTTTCACATTGCTATGGTAAATACTGAAGAACATCTGTGTTTCATGCTTGTTTACTGTAACAACTAAGGACTGTACAAAATGGAGACACACTAATTTACATTTGCATACTCGCGGAAATATTTACAAGTAGTTACGCACAACATTGATTAATGTCCCTTCTTTATTTACAAAAGTAAGAAATACACACACCATTTTCTTGAGACAGAAAGGTTCATCTCCTACGGTGAATCCATTTCTGCAGCAGAGATTCCTGAATACAGCATCAGCCATCACCAGCTTTAGTCTGGTAGTGGGAATCTTGACAACGAGGTCTGCGAGAATTACTGCACACAGATCTACAAAACACAGCACAAAGTGTTACAAATGGCTCATAATGACAAAAACAAATCAAAAAGTACAACATAAAATCAATACTGTTAGGTCACTGTGGATATCGTTAATCAGCTGCTTTCACTCATTCATGTTCATATTTCACTCAATTATCTCCAGCCCTCACATCAACATTTTAACACAATTTAAATGTGAAAAGGAAAAACAGAGCCTCTAAAAAATCTTTGCAGAAAGGTATAGTTTTGTCTATACTGTACCATGGCTGACAACTGCAAAATGCTCTGCTAGATCTTTCAGGCCTTTGTCAACCAGATGCTGGTTCAGCTTATAGTGCTGCTGACACCAAAACTCCACCACAACAGACAACAGGTCCACCAGAGTGTCTGGCAAATGTGGCCTCTGTTTCCCCACGCTCTCAGCGTAGTCCTGTAAGGTATACATTTTCTTTCACATTCAGACTCAGCATTTCAGTGAGTAAACAGGTTATGGTTTGTTTAAAATGTAAGATTAAAAACCTAGTTGAGTAATCAGAATAAACATGTTTGTTATGTCCCGTAACATTTACCTCTACAGAAGCCTGTACCAATAGCTGAATCAGTTGTTTTACAGCATTGGATAGCAGTGTGGAGCGCTCCCACACAGTCCAGAAGGTTCCATACAGTAAGGACCCTGGTGTTGATGCCTGAGAGGCTCCTGATCCATGAAGCTGCAGATGATCGCTGAGCCAGAGAAAGGACTTATGTGTTATGTGGAAGCATAGACCAAATAATATGTAGATATTACTTAAATCACAATATTTTGGAGGCTGTATCTTGAATCTGCTAAAAAAAATCCCTGCATACCTTGTTGTGAGTTCACAAATAAAATGGACCACATATTCAATGCAGCATCTTAACTATGTTTTAGATGTTAATTGTTACCCAGTGGTGACAGAGTGGAGTTCCCCTTGGAAAAGCTTGAGGAAAAATGCCAGAAGGTCTCTATGAAAATGTAACAGTGTTGGCAGGACAGGTCCAGGGCGTGGGTGACAAGCGACGCCTGTTGACAGGCAGTAACTGAATGGAAACACACATGCCGAGAAACAGTAAATACAGTACAGTATATACATTTTAATACATACCATGACATTCTTAAATGACAAAAAAATCTTTGATGATGTGCAATAATTTGAAGAAGAAATCACCTGTGGCACAAGCACAGTATTTACCTTATGTTGGTCTCTAGAAAAGGCCATAGGCCTCCTTTACATCGAGGACACTGAAACACCTGGATAAAATATTTTTTCACAGTGTCGGGAGCCAGCCAGGGAGGATTTGTAATGAGCAGCCTATACATGACTTGAAGAAAATTCATCAGGAATACAGGTGGAGCATTACCCTGTGACAATAAGACAACATTGTCAGATTGGATTTTAGTCCAATGACACTGGACCCAAAAAAATGCTACAACAGTTGTTAAAATTTTCATCACTTGAAACAGGCTATACTTTCCTGAAGATGCCAGCACACATGCAGAAACAGTTAGAAATTCCTATGGTGTGGTAATTTCAGTCCTACCTGCTGTGCATATTCTAGGAGGGAGACCAGGTATAAGGGTGGGGGCAGCACGCCTGGGTACACAGCACTTCTAATTGAGTCCAAGGCTTCAGTGAAGAGACCACATTCAATCAGAGTACCGATATTACTGAAGTCTGTTTCGGTTGCCTAGAGGAGGGAAAGATCAATCAGGAAACTTAAGAGGAATATGGAGAGGAGGAGAAAACATGGTGCTAAAGGAAACAGACGGCAGACAGAAGAAAAGAATGGAGGGCAGAAGGGTAATGGAAATAGGAACTGAATAGGTATCAAAAGTTCCTTGAGGTCA
This sequence comes from Pseudamia nigra, assembly GCA_029823295.1. NCBI lineage: Eukaryota > Metazoa > Chordata > Actinopteri > Kurtiformes > Apogonidae > Pseudamia > Pseudamia nigra. The sequence goes on from JAQQAE010014995.1 coordinate 8,849, forward strand.
TCTCAGACTGTCAGTTATTGGCAAATAACATATGGACTCTGAAAGAACAAAATGGAAATACATGAGCTCTTATAATAGCAATCTTATGGAGATCCACTTGGGTAAGGTATGGACAGGACAGTGTAGAGTATTGTTAATGGGCCTGCCAATCAAAACTCTCAGATCAGCTGACAGTAGTGGTTAAATCAGTGACCTCGGTATGATGCGCCCTTGCTCCAGATGTCACTTTCAATTGAAAAGTATGACATAAAGGTAATTGAATGACCTGATCTTCTTGATGAAACACTGTTATTTTAGAGATGTGTAGTGGTGATCAGGGGTGTGGAGCAGTTAAGCATGTGTGTCTACCTGGGATTGCGGAGAGTGTGGGTCATGGTAACCGAGAAATTCAATGAAATGCAGTCTTGAACGGCTCTGTCGAGAGAAAGGCTCGAGATATATCAAATACAACCAAAAAAGGTATTCCACTATAAAACAAAATTCACTCACAATGTACACTTACTACAGGTTGGTTTAATAATAACTAGGAAATAGAGTACAGTATTTCTCTGTAACATGCTTTCACAAAAACACAAACACACACCTCTTGTTTGATGGAATAGTCCCTTAGCTCTGTCTCCAGCTTAGTGAAGTCCACATCAACATAAACGGTCCCTTTTGTCTTATGATCATCTGCTATGCCGAGATTCATATTCACATAATTTTTCTGTTGAAAAAGAAAAGCATACAAATAAGTCTCTGAAAGTCTGAGTACTAGCTGCCTACACTATATGAATGATGAAACTTTTTCAGCCAGAAATTTTCATGTGTTTTTTTCCCCTCCATTTGGTGTTAGAAGTTAGTTACAAAATGGATAACATATCAACAGTGCCATTGGAAAATATTTTATGAGGAAAACTTGTTTTATTGTATCATTTGCATGTGGGTTACCAGAGTGTGGTATTGTTAAAAGCTGCATAAAGAGGCAGTCTTTGCCAACACCATTTTCAGCATCTACTCAGCTGATACGTTGTTGTTAATCTTTCAGTTAGCAAGAGAAACCTATGAAAATGTTAACACACATATAGTGGAAGGACAGGCAGCGCTATTAGATGAGTTGCTATGGCAAGATTACTCAACAGAGTACAGTGTATGCACTGAGTCAAACTACTACAGTAACAAGCCTTAGTCCTAAGTTGACATGGGGGTAAATGTCCTTGTTATGTCCTTGGCAGGTGCCACATTGTTCCACCAAGTTTAATGAAAATCAGTGCAATAGCTTTTGCATATAAAGTGTTTTGTAACTGAACACAAGCTCCCTTTGCAGTGTTAATTAACCGGTGATGCAATTAACCTAACCAGTTCAGGACAGTAACATTTCAGTTTCAAGTCATTTCACTTCAGTTTGCCTTGCTGGCATAAATGTTAAATGAACAAAGCATCAAAGATTATGCAACTCGTATCTTAAAAATTATTATAGCACAGAATTGATTAAGGATATAAGGCCGATCCTTTGTGGCGGACCATATAAATGATTAAATAGGCAACCTACCAGTGAACACAGCTCACAGCTGTCAAGCTAGTAAGTGTGTTCTTACCTGGATCAGATGTTGAAGGACCCTGAAACATAGACTGTCTCTCTGCAGTCATCCTGTGGTTAGATAAGCTACAGTTGCTAGGGACCTTAGTAGCTACCGCAGTGACTGCATGAGCTTGTGTACCAATGAGGATGGAAGCCGTGTTGACTGGCAAGTCACTTGTCTAATCCATGCACCATTAAAGACATGGTCTACTTGCTAGTTTGCCAGCATTGTGGACCGCACCTTTAAACATGTGTTCTGTGTGTGTATAATAGGCTAAATAGGTTCTTGTAAATGAGACTTTGGGTCTCAATGGGATCACCTGTATAAATAAAGGTTAAATTAAAAAAATATGAGATGGTATAAATCTGATAATACTCTAATAGAGATACTAGATAATATCAGCATATGTCACTTACCCCAAAAAGGTGGTGGACAATGTAGCTAACAGGGTAGCAAGGAGCACCACAGAATTCAGAGTCCTCTGTAACTGGTTTGGCCATGACATGCGTGATGGAGGCATAAGAGGGAGGAGGGCGGTCATATACTTTGGCCCTGCCTGCCATTAAGAGCCTGGTGTGAGAATTACAAGCATTTTTAGAAACAGTGCATATGTAAACACATACAAACTTCACAATATACAAACCAACAGAATACACAACAGGACAGTTGCTGAAGTTACAGTACATTCATGCCCTGTGAAAATTAGATTTCAATCGGATTTTATAAATACAGTTTTAATGTAATTTCTTACCGTTTGAACATAGCGCTGCGAGATGATTCTTGAATCATCAGCAGAACTCTCCAGTCCTGGAAAGCCCCTTTTATCTTCCCATTGGCTACCTTCTCCCTCCAGTGCCTGGCAGGGTAGAAGGTAGAACCTCTACCTGTGGACATAGCCACTTCATAAGGCCCCTCTGGGAGCCAGAATCCATTTTTAACACTGTCCAGAACATAGTCTGGAATCACAACCCACTTTCCTAGAACAAAAGAAACAACAGTATAAGAATTAAAAACAAATGAAAAAGACTGTGATGCTGTTCTGTCAATCCAAGACATTTATTTCAATTCAGTTTTATTTGTATAGCACCAATCATAATTCATGATTATCTCCTGGCGCTTCACAATTCAACACAGAGACCTCAAGACTATACAGATTACTTAGTTAAACTAATAAAATGCACCACTGCAGTTTAAAGAAATTACTGCATTACTAACCTTCAGCACAGGCTGCCAAAAACTTCTCACTGGACAAAACCTGTGGGATTATGAGGTGGGTGCTGGAGGGCTGATAGACCTGGAAGATATGAATTATTGTACTGTTCAATGCAAATCGTTCTGTAGATGAAACTGGGTGATATTAAAATAAAATTATCCAATGCATATACTGTGCATCAGTGTTTTACAATAACCAATACATTTGTCAATGAAACACAGAATCAGCAATATTATGAAAATGTCATAACACATCACTCAATATATTGTAATACTGAAGTACTGATGGGTAATAAACTGTTTGTAAGTGTACAGTGGTACCTCGGACAAAGAACTCTTCTGACAACGAGAAATTCGAATACCGAGGAAAAAAACTGCAAAAAATTTCACTCGGACAACGAGGTTTTAACTGGATAAGGAGTAGTCACTTCCGGGTCTCGGCGAGGCTAATGGCTCTCCATAACACAAGATAACGGCTGTTAGCCGTTAGCCTGTGTTAGCTTGGCTAACAGCAGTCTCGGCGAAGCTAACTGTAAAGAAATCATTGTCTCTCGGTCATTTTAAAAAGTGTTT
>JAQQAE010014996.1:0-12195 GCA_029823295.1 Pseudamia nigra
ATAAGGCGCAGTGTCATATTTGGACAAAATAGACGGCGTTTAGGTGCGCCTTATAGTGCGGAAAATACGGTACATGTAATTATTTCTTATCTATAAATAATAAAAGACATGAAAATGTTATTTTTTGTATGTAATTGACTAAGTCTACAGCAATGGAATGTCGATGTTTTATCAGTTTATGTTGAATTTTTGGTCCCATTTTTATCCATTTTGTGACTAATTTTCTTGATTGTTTTTTTGATTGTGTCTTCATTTGCATTGGTATTTTTGTGCACCTGCTACGCAAAGTAGAAGGAACACATTATGATTCACTGCGTTTATGATTCTTATTCTGTTTCTTCCAGTAACTCTCACTTGTTTAACTCACCCTGTTTCACACCCTTTACACTGAGCTAACACAAAACGTGTCAGGGTGTTCAGTCAAACCTCTTATTGCTCCTGGTGAAGAGGTGATGATGATGATCGCAGAAACAGTTTGCCACAGAAACATTCTCAGTCAGCTTGTCTGATTTAGGATTTGTTATAACTTAATCTGCTGCAGCAGGTATGCTCACAATTTACAGGAAATTTTCTAGTTTTGATTATTTTGCTCTACTGAATTCATACGTATGTAATTTTTTTTTTTCTTTACCATTATTCCGCTTATTTTGGTCATTTTCTTGTTCATTTATTTCAGCTTCTTGATTGTTTTATTCATTGTTGTCCATTTTGTTGCTTATTTTCCTCATTTTCTTGTTCATTTCATTCATTTCTTTGGTCATTGATGCTCATTTTTGTCAATTGTGTTACTCATTTTGTTTATTTTCCTTCTTAATCACTGCAATTTCTTGACTGCTGTGCTCATTTTTGTTCATTTTATTGCTTATTTTACTAAGTTTTGCTCACTTTCCTGATTATTGTGTTCCCTTATAAGAATCCAAAAACGCCTGAGTTAAAATGCCCTCTGCCTAATGCTCAAACCAGATTTATGCCCTTGAGCAATAGCCATTTCTAGCATGAGATAAGTGAGTGACGTATCTCTGCCGTGCACGGTGTAATCTACTTGCCTGGTGCAGAATGTTCAGATACTATGCATACTTTGACTCAAGATGAAGTGTGTTATGATGTGATTCATGCTCCACTCTCCACGCGCCTCATGTATACGACTCGGGGCTTTAATGGCTGCAGTTATGAGGCTAATTGTTAATAATTAGTGCAGCTACAGTTCTGTCAGATCAGCAGTGTTCTCAACCCAGTTTCCAAAACCTGCTGACCACACTGACTGACATCCATGAACTTAATAACCCCCCCCCCACCCCCAGCAATGAGGTTATGAGGGCTGGGAGCTGGGGAGGGAGTGCTGAAGTGGAGCAGGTGAGTGTTAACATTATTAAACAGTGATGGCAGAGTGAACAGAAACAGTAAATGTACTGCAACTTTATAATTATAAGGGAGAAGTAGAAGAATAAAGTAGATACTTAAGTAAAAAGAAAAGTAGTGAGTAATGCCACAATGTGGAATTCATTAAAGGCTAAAATACTGCATTCGAACAGGCTATTTATCCTACAGGTAATAACAATGTAACTATCATCAATACAGTGAAACATCCAGAACCAAGAAAATGAACAAATACTGGTCACTGTCAAACATTAGTGTAATTTTGCACATTTTTATTTCAATGATTATGGTGTTCTTTTTTTTACTCATCCTGTTTGTTTTAGTCATTTTTTGCTCATACTGTTCATTTCTGTTTACTTACAGAATTGTTATTGGGTAATAATTTAAATTATAATAATTACTATAAATTAATTATAATAATTATTTCATAATTATTTTTGGATAATTTTTGTTTATTTTCTTGCTAAATTAATTGGTTATTTTGCTAATTTTTGCACATTTTTTGTTTATTTGGTTCAGTTTTGCTTATTTTGCTTTTTTTGTTAGTTTTGTTGCTTTTTTGTTCATTTTCTGTTACTTTTTCTTATTCTATTAATTTATGTGCTAATGTTTGGTCATTTTGTTACTTATTTGGTTCAGTTTACTTTGTTGTTCTTTCTTTTCATTTTTGTTCCTTTTTTTTGCTCTGTTGTTTTCCACTGTTTTCTGCTGATGAAGTATCGGTGCAGTCTGATCCATTTGGATCCAAATCATTGTAAAACTATTTGACACAACTCAGTGTGTCAGCAGAAATACTGCATGTTTCTTCCTCATACTGTACATGTAATTGAATAAGTAAACTATTCTGTAAAACAACAACTCCAAGTACAAGTAAAATACTTCAGTGCATGTGTTGAATATATTTGAGTACTGCTTGACTCTGTTATTACCTAACAAAAATCATTTTTGGGCTTTAGTTGCTGTAAAATTACGGTAGATACTCCATTAATACATTATATCAAGCTGTAATCAATTAACATTATGCAGTTAATAACTTTTACTCTTCTACTTTCATGAGTACTTCTACTTCCTTTTGCGTAGTTAGAATTAGGGGTTGAGGTCAAAATGATCAGCCTCCCTATGTTTTGTTTTTCTTTTTTTTTCAGATCAGAAAAAAATTTGGAAAGCAAAAATGACTTGGGTGAATATTACTAACCCCCCACAGAACTGACCTTTTTATTCAAGCACTGCACCAACCCCTACTTTTTCACTGAGTAATGGTCTGAAGTCTGAACATAAACTGAACATTTGTCCAATATTCACTTCAGAAAGGATTTGACGCATCACTTGTAAAAACAAAAGAAATTAGCTTAGATCTGAGAAGGATTGTTGGACACAAAGGACATGAAGGATGCACCAAGTTATCAAAGTGTTTCCAAGTATCCAGAACTGGAGGCAGAACTATGAGAAATATTTGGAAAAGAAGCATGTATTTATAGTGGGTTGATAATTTTAAGTTGAAAAAACTTTTACTTTAGGGCCATTTCTGTTTACTCTACCCACTATTATGAATTATATCCTCCTAAATCCACCTTCATCTCACAAACTGGAGCTTTGATGTTGGTTATTAATGCTAAATCTTAACTTTGGATATTTACTGCTCGTCCAGAGCCAAAGCCGCTGCTGTCATTCATGGAGACAGGAGAAATCCTTGAGCTTTGGTGCAGCATTAAGTACAAGAAAATATACACAGTATACAGTATGTACATGTACGTGTCATTACTTATACATACACATGGCATGGCTCCAGAGCGGTATGGTAAAAGCCCCAACATGCTGATAATCCTCTCCTCCAGATGTGCGAGTCTGCAGATTTTGCTGCCATCTCTCAAACAGCCACCAGGTCACTGTCAACTTTCCTGTCATTCCAAACATCTGTCATGTGCTGGAGGCAATCTGCAATGGGGCTGCTCTGTTCTCCTGTAATAATCTTACACAGAGGAACGCCATATGATGCATTCATTGCCTCAGCTATCAGCCTGTCATTTGTGCAAACAGGATAATATAACAATAAGCCTAATTCATTCTAGGGTTGTGGAGAAGTGGCAGGAAGAACGTGAGCCTGCATATGTTGTGAGTTTTTGGTCAGCGTTAAGCTGCAGCAGCTGAGGCAGATGATGACACATTTATTCTTTTAACTTGTTGACATGACATGGCCTCAGGCATGTAGGGTTCATTCAAACATTCCAAGGTCATTTTTAGTCTGGCTCTATCCACCTGGAAATTTGGGGCATTGAACACTTTTTCCTTGATAAACAAATAAACTCAAATCAAGTTATTGCTTTGATAAATCACATCATTGCCCACAACAAACACAATATGACATTTTACCAAACCGTGCAGCTCTGTTTAGTGCTCAATTTTCTATCCTCAGACAGGTAGGATGAGCTGGAACTAATGAGATAATAAAATGTTGCCTACAGGTCATATGACGCATAATGTACTGTACATGTCACACTCTACCCACTGGGGGGTGCTGTTAAGAGTGGGGGTTCCATCTTTAACTTCCTCCCAGTTAAATCTGGGGTGGGGCAGGGATGTGTGTTTGGGCTGGAATATGGGGGGGGGGTGCACTGGATAAGTTGTGCAATGTTGTGGAAGAATTAGGGGGAGACCACCTGTGTGTCATATATAGAGCACACAAAAATGGTCCTGCTGGGGCATCGGATGTCAAGCTGACCCCACCTGTGTTATCTACTGTCAGTTGTTCTAATCTGAAAAAAGTCAGGCCGAACAGACAGAAAGACACTGTCCACAGGACAAACGCAGCCAGCTCATGTTCAAGGCCCTGATATTTTCTTTTATGATGCACACTCCCTGTACAGCTGTCCTACTTTGTGCCACGGTGCATGATCTGCCCTCAGGGTGGAGTTCTGGGTATAAAGCAGCTGAGTCATCTCTTTAAGTACTTGTGTGTTTTGCTGATGTACAAAACTATTTCGCTATGCATAGTTTTATTAAGAATGCATCTGTTGTATTCAAAGTCTGAGTAGTGTCTGTCCATCAGTCCTTGGCATGCCTGAGGACAGAATTCTACAACTGATATTGTCCAGCCATGAAAAGATCACTAATCTAGATTTCACTGACAATGCAGTGATTTTTGTGGATACTGTGGACATCCCCAAAGGGGTGCTTCAAACACTGAGGCACACTGGGCCAAGACAAAAAACCAAGCTTTCAGAGAGTCCTTGGATGATACTATCAAGTCTGTCTCTGTGTGAGGTGAGGATTTTGGACGTTGTGGACTTATCACTTATCTTGGTTGTGTAATTTACCTTTCTGCAAGGCGGCGGTCAATCACCATCTTGGTCTTGCACAAGGGGCAATGCATTTGTTGAAAAAAATTGTGTTGTGTTCTTGATATTTGAGAACTGGGATGAAGAGTCTAAGTCCTTTTCCTCCTCGATCCTTCTGGTCTCAGTGGATTCCTATGAGACCTACTGAGGGGTTTTCAATTCACAGGGGTGCCTTGTCAAGATCTGTGCCATTTCTTACCTTAATATACTGTTGACCATTAGTTGTCTTTTACAGAGAAAGTGTGGGTACAATGGTCCTATTGGTGCTACTACAACTACTGTACAAATCCATACTATGGCAAGAAACAGTTAAGTAAACAGAAAAGACAGTCCATCATTACTTTAAATGAAAGTTAGTCAATCTGAAAAATCAGTGTACCAGTAGTGATCAAAACTTTCGGGTGCTATGATGGAACTGGTTCTCATGAGGACCATCCCAAGAAAGGAAGTCCAAGAGCTACATAAGAGCTGCAGAAGATAACTTTATTAGACTTACCAGCCTCAGAAACCACCAATTTACAGCACCTCAGATAGTGTTTGATGGTTTTGGTGACTGCACTTGGAGACATATTCAAAGATTTTTCAGTGTGACTGACCTTCATTTAAAGTATTGATAGCCTGTCTTTTCTCTTTATTTAAAAGGTGCTGTTTACGATGACAAACTAGCTAGTAGCCATTTGTTGTGTCGGACTGGTATAAATGATTGAAGGGGTGTCCTGCCTCTAACAGTGTCACAGTTGTCTGTTCTTTTCATACTTGTACCAGATGTTGAAGCAGTCTGAAATCCAGGCTGTCTCTCCTCACTCATCTTGTGGTTAGATAAGCTACAGTTGCTAACTACCGCTACGACTGTTTTCAACTTTGTGAGCGAGCGCAGGAGCTTGGAAGCCATGTCGACGGGCAGGTCACCTGTGTAATCATTTATAGTGGACTGTTACGAGCTGGTTTGCCAATGTCATAGGCAAGGCTGTTTCTTGCCATAATATGGATTTGTACAGTAGTTGTAGAAGCACTAAGAGCTATTGTCTCTGCACCGAGGGACAACGACTGGGGCTGTTCAGCGAGGCTAATACGGAAGTAACTAAATTGTAATCCCACCACTTGGCCCCTGGGGAACCGATCGTCTGGCTCCAAGCTTTATCCCATAGAGATACATGTGACTTCTATCTGAAAATACTCAGCAAATACATTTTTTTCATGCGTCATCATGGTCTCAAATGTTTTATTTGGATCCTCTAATAAGTAATGTGATGGTCCATCTTTACTGTAACTTTTCGCTTCGTTATTAAGATATTACGGCAAATAATCCAACAAATGACTGCCGTAGTAGGGTTTGATTGAGATGTCACTATAGCAGCAGCTTGTTATAGTGAAGTCAGACTGATTCAGAGCTTCATATTGTCTTTCTATTCAATTTGTTCATAGTTATACATGAGATACACTCGACTGCAGCTGTGGGTAAGTGTTTACACCAACAACACTGTGATATGACTTTGACACTGCATGGTGAAGTTTTACCGCATCAGTAAGCTAGCAGCTAACATGACCGCTTTGTAAGCCCCGCTGCCATTTATCCAAATATGGTTACATCCCGTTTTTGGCTCCAACATGCCATCCAGGAAGTGACAACTCAATTGGCCTCAAAACAGCCCTTTAGAAACTAATGGGTGATGTCATGGTCACTTTGTCCATAATATATAGTCTCTGCTCTGCACCCACCCTTCCTCTGCACAAGACAACTGGTGGTCTAAAGTACATTAAGAAGGCAAGAAACAATACAAATGAATTCAACTGTGAATTAAAAATTGCTCCAGATGACTACAGTACAGTACAGTACAGTACTTCATGCCTGATGAGAGAATGCCGAGTGTGCAGAACCACATGTGGCTGCTTCAGACAATCTACTGGTTGTGGGTTGTTCCACACTTTGTTTACTACATATTTCCATCAGTGTTCTTTGACAGTTTGGATGTCCTCAGTATCAATGTGCAATGTTGAAAATATTAAAAATAAAGAAAAAAAAAAAACACTGGAGGTGAAGGTAGTGTACATGTCCAGCATGATGGTACACACTTTTCATTTCTTTTCACACTCAGGTCCTCCCAGAAAATGCTGTGTTTTGTAGACACACACTGAGCGTCAGATGCATCATTTCACTGAACAGCATCACTTTATTTTCAATACACATTCATGTTGATATGTACACACAATACACACAGTACAGTGACACATCTTCATAGTGGGTGTTTGTTTTGTTTTCATGCGACTGTCTCAGTGTGTTGGGTGAAATTGGATTCTGCCACATCTAATGTCACTTCTCTGAGGCGATGCTAAATGAACTGCTGGGATGTGTTATCATCTACTTCAATATTATTTTTCTTTCGTGTGTCCCCCTGGGTGCACATTGACATCGTCACGAGGGGTGTTTTTATGATGTGTGATTTTATGACGTAACATCGTTGTAACCCTACTGAGCCATTTAAAATTCATTCATCACTTTAATTGCTCTGTGGAGGATGAGGGCGTGTCGGAGGCGTCAGGAATCTCCTGCAATGCACACAGAAAAAATAAAAGCTTCATAAATACGCATTACATATTTGTACTATTACACCACATCTCTATGTACAGTTGACAGAGTTAAAGTCCTTTTATTAGAACACTGACTTGTTCATTTTGTTTATGCATTTGTTAGTTTTTATTCATTTTGTTGGTTACTTTTCCTTTTTGTTCATCCGATCAATTATTGCATTTATTTCTGTTGATTCAGGTGTGCATTCATGTTGGCATTGTTGATTTTTGTAGTTTGATAGGGTTTTTTCATGTTTGGCACATTTTTATTCTTTTTCTTCATCATTTCCTTATTTTTTACTTTAGTTTCATGAGCATTTTTTTCCATTAGGTTAATTATTTTGTGCACTTCTCCCTATTTTGTTGATTACTTTAGTCAGTCTTCCCAATTTTGTTAATTTTATTGAGAATTTTTTTCATATGGTTTTCCTTATTTTGTCCACGTTTGGTTCATTTTTATGGTTTTGCTCATATTTATTCATTTTACTTCATTTCCATGAGTATTTTATACATTTATTGTTCATTAGGTTCATAATTCTGTTCACTTCTGTTCATTTTATTGATTTTTGTCCCTTCATTTTATAGATTTTGTTAATGTATTGTTCATTTTTGTCATTTTGCTCATTTTTGTTCATGTTCTTGATTCTTCATTCACTGTTAGTTCATTTCTAGCTTACTTTGTTCACTTTTGTTTAGATTGTTCATGTGGTTTATTATTTCTTTAATTTTTGATACATACTTAATTTGTTTCATTTATTTAAATTTTGTTGATATTCAAAATATATTTGATATATATTTGATTAATTTGATTGTTTTGTTCATTTACCACACTGTTTCACAACAATATGCCAAACAAAATAACTTATTTTATCTGGAATATTGGTCATTTCTTAGTACAGCTGTTTGTGTTGCATCTTGTCTGCTAATCATGCCATGAGGTTTTTTTCTATGTGATCATAGTGATACTTCCTAATGAGCCTAATTCTGGGAACTGTGCTTTTTTACTCATCTTACCTATTGTATCCTCCTTACCTTCACTCTGTCCAGCTCTGGTCTGCATGGGAGGGACTTCTGTGAGGAAACAGCCTGTAAAAACACAAATAGACGCATTAAATACAGTAAATCATTGGACTAAGTCAGGCAAATGTATTTTTTATTATCTAGTAAACATAACCTGAGCATCTTTTGAGAAATATATGCACATTTTCATCACTACACTCAAATTCAGATATAAAATTATCAGGAAAATAACGCATGAATGAAATAATTCACAAAAAGCACAAAACACCAACATACAGTATTGAACAGAATAAAGCAGGCTACGACTCAAAATAATCCAAAAAAAATGAACAAAACTGAATCAAATGACAAACTAGGTAAAAGGAACAAAACAAAACTCAATGTATAAGGTGTTTGTAGTCGTGTTTGATGTGATTTGTCTTTGTAAACCAAATTTAAAAATCACATGTTTGAATAGAATTGAATAGAATGTTTGATCACAAAAATGAGCAAAATAAGCAACAAAATGCACAAACAATTTATTAAACAGCATAATAAGCAAACCAGAGCAAAAAAGTAACAGAAAAATCAAGAAAATAACCAAAAATGTAAATATTATGAAGAAAACACAGAAAATTAAAACAGGGCAAAAAAGTCAAAACAATAAAAAAATGAACAAAAAATGCAGGAGAATTGACAAAATATAAAACATAATGTGAGAAAATGAATTAAAAAGTAAGAGAATAGTCAAGAAAATAGACACAAATGTAAACATTGGCAATAAAATGAAAATCAAAAGGCCACAGTGAACAAAATCATCAAGAAAAATGAACAAAACAAGCATCAAAATGAACAGAAATGTAAGTATTTTGAACAAAATGAAAATAAAAACGTCAATAAAAATGAACAAAATGTCAAGTAAATGAACAAAATAAACAATATACAGAGCAGAAATCAAAGATAAGAAAATGCACAAAAATGTAAATATTACCAACAAAATTAACCAAATAAAGACCACAGAGGGCAAAAATTAATAATGTAGAAAATAAACTAAATAATTAAGAAACAGCAAAAAAAACAATGACAATCAAAAAACTGTTAAAAAAAAAAAACAACAAAATGAACAAAATATTGCACAAAATGAAAAGAAAAAACACAATATACTGCAAAAAAAAATGTCAAACGTTATATCAAATGTCTGTCACCACAGCAACAGATATGGCATGTCGATCAAAGTCTGACATCAGATTAAATGAATAGAGCAGGTATAGATTTGATTCATTTTCTGTTCACAAAGCACTTGTTAATACATCACTTTGGGTCCATGACCAGCTTTTTGGGTCCAGACCCAAGAGAATCATCCAATAACTAATCCTCCGCCCGACCCCTGCTGCTGCTGCTGCTCACCCTCCTGGCCTGTTGCGTCTCCTCTATGGATTTGGATCTGTTCTTCATGTGCTTCTGTGGAGAGGTGGTGGCAGCGGCACACTGGAGAATTAAAGAGCGAGGGAGAAAGGATCATATTAAACGGCGCCGTGATTCTCAAACGTTTTGTACATCAGACATTTACACACCTCATTTGTCTTCTGCTCCATGGTGATTCTCAGGAGAAATTCACTGCTCAGGGTGGATGGTGACAATTGAGCTAAAAATACATGAGGAAAGAAAGGGAATTACTGTATGCAGCCAGATACTTTATGCAACAACAGTGTTCCTGTGCAAGGGCGGAGGTTCCGTTTGAACATTTTAGTCGGGCGTCTTGGGATCATTCTGCAAATTGGAGCATCAGAATGTGGTCTGGTGAATTATTGTCAAAGTAGCAACGAAATGAGCAAAACTGAGCAAAATATGCAACAAAATGAGAGAAAAAGAGCAAAATAAGCAACAAAAAGAGAGAAAACAAGCAAACTAAGCAACAAAATGAGAGAAACCAGGCAAAATAAGCAACAAAATGAACAAAAATTGCCAAAAACATCAGGATAGGACATGTTTTTAAAATCAAAAAGAAGATAATCCATAAAACGGACATAAATAAAATCAAATATGAATAAAACATCCCACAAATGTGCTGTAAGAACAAAATAATCCTCAAAATGAACAAATTCATAAAATGACAATGAATAAAATAATCCATAAAATGCACAATAGAATGTACCAAATGAAGAAAAATTAACAAAATAATGTACAAAATGACCAAGGTAATTCACAAGACGAAAAATGAACACTGTAAAATGAACAAAACACACAAAATGTACAACAATCTACTAAATGAGGAAAAATTAACTAAATCCATACACCAAACAAAAACACACAAAATAATCTACAGTATGAAAATTTTTTTTTTAAATCGAATATGAACATAAACAAAAGAAATTATAAAAGAATGAGCAAAATATCCTACAAAATTAACAGAAAATAAAACAAAACCTCATCTACAAAATGCACATATCTACAAAATAATCCATATAATGAACAAAAACACAATCTGCAACATGAAGCAGAAATTATCTAGAAAATTAATCTAGAAAATTCTAGGAGAAGAGGACATAAACAAAATAACCTACAAAATGATCTACAAAATGAAGAAAAGTTAAACAAAATAATCTACACAATGGACATGTATGACATAAACATGAGGAAAATATCCCACCAAGTGGACAAAAATGAACAAAATAATCCATATAATGCACAAAAATGCATAAAATAATCTACAAAATTAAGAAAAATGAATACCCCATGAAATGAACAAACCAATCTACAAAATGAACAAAAATGAATAAAATAACTGACAAAATCTCTGGCTGTAGGATTAGTTTTGTTTAGTGTCTGTACATACTCTGTGTATTAACAGTTAAATGTGAACAAATCCATATTTTCTTTGGTTCATTACACTATTGCACTTCCAGCTTTCTTTCACTAGATGGCAACTCATAATTATATGACTTGTGCGCTTTGCCAGATAACTTTCCCCAAGGGGTTGAAGCTGGATAATAACTAATATGAAATTCATTACATGGACAGAAGTTGCATATAGAACGCCTGTTTTTTTATGAGCACTAAAATCAATACAATATAATTAAGAAAAAGAATCATCACAAATGAACAGGCATGAGCAAAAATGAACAAAGTAACAAAGGCAATGAATAGAAATGAACAAAAAATGAATTGAATAATCAACTAAATTAACAAAAATGAAAAACTTGGCCATGAATGAACAAGACAGTCAAAATCTGTTTTAGTCAATCCTAACAAAGTTCAGGGAGGTCGAGTTAACCTGGTTATATTTGATGCATTTTTAACATTTCTGAGAAGTGAGTTTCATTTTCATTTCCTCTTCATTATTGGCTCAACTCCTCCTCCATGACTCCATGCTGTTGCTGTTTCAATTTGCTCATTTTATCCATTTACTCTTTTTTTGCCCAGTTTGATTATCATTTCATTCATTTTCTTGGTCATTCCATCCATTACTATAGTTGCGTTGTTAAATTTATTCAGGATACTGCTCTCTTTTTTTCATTTGATGTATTACACTGTTTATTATTTATTTATTGCTTATGACTTAAAGTCTGGAAAAGCTCAGAGATGTAAGGATTCCTATGGATTTCTAAAGGTTGTCTGAACATTGGGGTGGACAAAGTCATCAAAAAATTGAGTAAAAATGAAACATAATCAAAGAAATAGAAAGAAATGAAGAAAATAATTGAGAAAGTAAAGAGAAATTAGCAAAATAATTTAGTAAATAAAGAGAGATGAAGAAAATAATTCAGAAAATGATTAAAAATTACCAAAATAATCAGCAAAATGAGTAAAATGAGTAAAAGTAATTAGAAAAATGACATGAATATTTAACAAAATCAGTAGAAAAAATAAAAAATAGAAATTAATATAACAAAAGAGTAAAACTGATTAAAATCAG
>JAQQAE010014997.1:0-12194 GCA_029823295.1 Pseudamia nigra
GAAGCCGGAGAACCCGGAGAGAACCCACGCAGACACGGGGAGAACATGCAAACTCCACACAGAAAGGTCCCACCACCAGGTGTTGGGATTGAACCCAGGACCTTCTAGATGTGAGGCACGAGTGCACCACCATGTCGCCCCAAAAACAACATAACGGAGGAAACAAGACAAGATGAAAAAAACTAAAATTCAAAAAGATATAAGTAAAAGATATAAGTGAAAACATGTAGAACTTTTTTCTCTGATTTTGTTTCATTTTGTTCGTTCAAGTTCCAATCATTACAGAGATAAAAGAAAAATATTGCAGACACAGCACATCAAGTATATACACATATACATATAGAACACAGTGAATTTAACTACATTCTGTCTGATGTGCACCTCCACTATATTCATTTTAAATACAGTAAGTCTTATATCATATATGTGATATAATTGACAGTAATGCTAATGTAGCACAACAGTATTTGAACATGATATTTCTCTAATTTTGACAATTTAATCATGACAACACTTTAGTTCAGACTGTAAGGACTTTGACTGCTATTAGTTTGTGTAGATATGCTGAATCACTCATTTATGGTCTGCTTATGCTATTTTAGTTATGTATGCTCTAACAAACGAGCTGTTGATTAATAAAATAGTTGAGGTATTCTTCAGCCGTACGTAGATACCGTACCTCTGATGCAGTTCGACATACATTGGCTGATAATATCTCACTCTCATAATAATAAAATGAATGTGTCAGGAGCTATATATAGTAGGCTGTAGAAAGCTATGCAAATACTAATTAGCATAGGTTAGCTTACTTGTCCAGAAGAAAATTGGTGACTTCACCGTGTCTTTTCAGCCCTTTTAGATTCTTTTGCTCACACTAGTGTTCAAAAGCAGAGCCGATATTTATTTCGGTGTTGCTCCTTTGTTTATTGTGTTGTATTTGAATTTGTATTATAGCAGAATGAATGTTGGCCTTCAGACTCAGTGCACCTTTAAATATCACAATATAATATGTAAAATTATGATGTTGATAATTATAAATTTATTGCCCTCCTATAAGTAATGCATAAACAAGGCATCATGGGCAATTAAACGGGCATAATAGTAACTTTAGCACTATACAAGAAACTCTGTAAACTTAAATGATGCAAAATTACTGATATTAAAACTGTCCAACACCTCAGCTGTAATGTTGTATATTACTACACTTTTGTACAGACCCGGGTTTGGTACCGAGCTGTGCCAACCACTCCTTAGTGACCGCAATTTCTCCCCTCTTTGGTTCTGCCAGATTTGTTGTTATGTCTAGACTGCAGGAAATGCAACATTACGTTTGTTTACAACCAACAGGAACTAGAACCAGAAGCTGTTATGTGATTAAAGAGTGCTACCCAGAGAGAGTGTGTGTGCGTGTGTGTGGCTCAACCCCCTGGGTTTGGCAACGATTGACTTAATATAGGCAAACCAAAATGGAGAAAGAGAGCAGGCCTGCTAGATGAACAGATCACACTCAACACTGCGTTCTCGCTCAGATTCCAGGTACTGAGACCGACTTAGAAGAAGTCTGTAATGTGCATGTATTTCTGCTGCACATGCACATGTGTTTGTCTGCATGTACTGTATTTATGTTGGTATTTATTTGAGCATGTGCATATGTATAATATGCATTCAGTGCATCTGGCTGCGTGTGTGCAAGAGAGTGTGGCTGAGTTAACACAGAATCCCTCAGCACCCTCTTAAATCTATACCCAATAAAAATCAGTGCCGTCTTGAAAAACAAAACCCAGGGAAACATCTGTAAAACATTGATTTTGCAGATTGCAAACCAACTGCCTGGCTAATGAGAAAAGAAATCATTTTTGATTAATTAACCTAAAAATTGGAGAATCTAAGCCACCAGGGAGATGACAAGTGCTTGCAGGACTGATCATGCAGGAGGAGGACACACTGTAGACCTTCTTCCAGCTCCACTGCACTCAGGGAGGATGGGAGACAATGGGAGAGACTTTAACTGCTGCTGGTTGAGGCAGAACTACCATTACTGAGCCAAAGACACCAACAGCCTTTGGGATGATTACAGTGAGTCGAGTCATACAATATTTTCCAGTCAGTGATACAAATCCTTAATTGTAGCCACTTATCCATGTTGGGAAAATGCTGGATGACTATCAGGAGGTGGAATGCATTGCCTTTTGATTATTTGTTTTCTATAGTCACCACATACAGAACTGAACTCTTGTAGGAGCTTAAAGAAAGCAAAAGCACGATGAAACAGTCAAAGGGCACAAAGGGTCTCTGACTACTTCCAGGTTTTATTCTCCATTTGAATTTTAACTTGTAAAGCACTCTGGACAGCTGTATAAATAAATTTAATTTACTGTATTAATTTCCTCAGCTTAAACCACACAGATCCTCTAAAGCCCTGTCTTATACAAGCAAGAACAACTGTGTGGCACAAAATAAAATATTGCACTTTGAGACTGATGAAAAAAATCTTGATATGCTGTTCCCAAAGCATTTAACCCATTACATAATTAATTTTCTTGATTATGTTGTTCATTTCTTGGGCGTTATTTCATCCCTTTCCCATTTCCCATGTAATTTCATCCCATTTGTTATTCTATCATTTTTGTTTTTACTAGGGCTGTCAAAATTAATGCATTAATCTGGATTAATTCATTTGCATGATCAATTAGATTAAAAACTTTAACGCAGCTAATGCATGTGCAATGCACAATAGCTTATCAGCCACAATTATACCCATAGAACCGGATTAACCACTGATTACTGGTACACAACCAGTGTTACTTTTATTGACAAAAATTTTTGTCATTGTTTTTGTCACAAATATATTTTTGTGGATGCCATTTGACATTTGACAACAATAAAAAACAAGACAAAGTGTAAAAGCATGTGAACGGAACACAATAGAAAGAAACATTTACAGAATAACCACCCGGATCTTTCTTCAAAGGTAAATTTGTTTAGACTTTATTTTTTTTATTGTGTAAAATGAAATTGTATAAAAACTGCAGTGCGCCAACGTTGCTGTTCCCTTAAAATGTGACGAATTGATTATTTTTGAGTTGAGTGAAAAAAATTATGACCTTCACCACGGTAGAAACATGTAACGTTATGTAACTGATTTGATGCAAACATGATTAACGCTATGTTGTAATGTTGTACTTGTTAAATGTTAGGATATTATTCAATTAGTGTCATGTGAAACTATCATTACATGACATTTATATCAAGGAAAAAGTGATGAAATCTTATGTTACATTTAACCCACTTCACTGCCAACTTCTTTAATATTTACTGCTTCAAAGTCAATTTAAATGTAAAAGTGTAAGTCTTTACACATTTTGAAACAAATTACATTAGTTACTGATGAAAACAATAAACCAAGTGTAAAAAAGCAAAAATATCTCAGCAGAACATTACAGAGGTTCTGTTAAGTTCTACAAAGCAAAGTTTAAATTAGAAAAGAATATACATTTTAATCTAAAATAAGTAATTTTAGTTGAGTGTCTATATTACATTACCTTCTATCATGAGTGTTTTTGTTCCCATGAAATGAAAAACAATGAATGGGTATTAATAGTGATTAATCAAAATGAATCCAGTGACCCTGTGATTAATTCAGATTAGTAACAAATTGGTATTAATTGTAATTAATCGAAATTAATCCACGGTGACCCTGTGATTAATCAGATTAAAGTTTTTAATCATTTGACAGCCCTAGTTTTTACCCATTTCATTCCTCTACAACACTAAAAAAAACTGTACCTAAAAGCAAAAATCTAGCACATGCCGAGAAATAATATCCTGCATTATCTAAAAAGGAACTAAAAATTGTCACGAGAGCGAAAATGTAGTTAAATTCAATTTCTTTTATAAAATACGCAATGTTTCTATTATGCCAAGACCTATTTAAAAAATATTAATTGAAATGTATTTACTCTATTGAAATGTAAACGATAATGACGCATTTTCCCACAACAGATTTGACCTTTAAAGCTCTGGTGTTTTGTTTTGTGTAGGTCACACACTTTCAAGAGCAAGCCTTTGAAACAAAACTCAGAGCCTCCTCATACACCCCATCCGACAGAAGCACACCCACACACTCACGCCAGAACAGAGTCTGTTAGAGCCAAGTTGAGCTGCACTCATAACTAACACAGCTGGTTCTCCAAGGTCAATAAGAAACTTAGAGTGTTTATTTGTCCGTGCATTTTATTTGCTTTCTAATGCAGCTGAGGCACTGATTTGACAGATCTATTTGAAAAGAATCATAGCACTTTAATGCATGAAGAGCGTGGGAAACGTCCATTCACCAAAGACGGTTTCTTTCTCTCTTTCCTCTTTTTTTAAATTCTATTAGTTTTTCATAATTCATTGCCATCCTGTCTATTTTCCCTTCTGTCTTAATTTCCCCCTTTTCCCTCAAAAAGTACAATAGTGGTACCCTAGCAGCTCACTGGGGTGTTGCAGTAACAACCTCCTACCCTCTGATGGTTAGACAGTAGCCCATTGTAAAACTGAATCGCTGTGGATTTATGGCCATAGTGCTGGTTCCTTGAATGCAACGTCCCTCTGTCACGCCATCATCAATCTGTTGTGTCTGATGAGAAAGGAGAATAACACAGCTGAAAAGTAGCGCAAAAGCCCGAGTTGTACTCCTTGCATGATCTCATTTATATCAGCTGGCTGTCAGTCATAGGTTAAATGTGAGAGCACAAACAGCTCCATTTACTCTAGACAGTCTGCGACTTGCCACATCAGACATCATCTACTAGTTCCAGATTGCACAATTAACAAGGGGCTGGTCGGGCGCCAAATGTGGTCATTGTAGCAAATGAATACACCTTCTGACAGCCAAAGCCTTTTCAAGACATTTAATCTTCATTAAGCTATAAAAACCTGCACCATAGCAGACCTTTTCACATATTAACATCTACTCTAGTCTCATATTCACTGCAAATGTGAAGAAAATTTCATTTCTGCTAAAACAAAAAATCCTTACATATTGTTCATATTTTAAATAATAAAATAACAGTAAAATCCTAAACTTTTCCTTTTTTTTTGCAGCCAAAGCCACATAAAGTCTCCTGACAGACACAACCCTGCCATCTTACTTTCCTCATAAACCACTGCCTCTCAGAATCATTGAGTTATTGACCATCATAAATCAGCTTCATAAAGGGAGTCTGACTGATTCTGTGCTTTTTTTTTGGGGGGGGGGGGTTAAATCCTCATGATTAATGTGCTCTCAAACCCTCTCATAGCCATGGTAACCAGGGCAGTTTGCCATGCCATTCAGAGGATCCAGGCACTGACATAAAAGTAGCATTTTCCAAGTCGCTCACTGATGCATCGCTAGTTACCTCAGTTCAAAACAGTTGAAAAGAGATTTTAGTCTAAACACCTTTTGCCTCTGTTTCCAGTGGAAATCAGAGCAGTGTAAAACCTCAGAACAGCCAAATGCTGCTTGACAGCATAAGAACATAATAGTGCACAACATCTTGACATAGTAAATAGGAAACATAATTAGAATTATGCTATTTTCTGGTCCATGTCTCATAGAAATTATTCAAAGCTTAATAAAATTGAAAATCCTTATGTCAAATATAAATCCTAATAGCCTGTAATCCTGCAGCGCTGGTGTGAAATTTACTGCAATAACAATTATTGCTTTAAAAGAAATGAAAAAGATGCCTTCATTTAGGGGAAATTTACAAAACAAAAATGCCAAAACCTTCAGTGTATTTTAAGTAGTAATAAAAGACAAGAAAATAAAATTCCAATATCCAGAAAGACAATATTTCCCCATTTCATGAGAGAAATCACAGCCTCAATAAAGCTTAAATTCATTTATTTTTATTTTTGCGGGTATTAAATGTTGAAGTGTGACAATTAGGAACAAAAAAGCACATTTTGTCCTCTGCAAAACTATGTTTATATCAAGTACACAAATAAAAGTCTCAACGGTTTACAAAAAAACTTGCCTTTGAAATAAAAATCAATAAAAATAAAAGAGGATTGGTAAAGTTGAGAACAGTGGTATTTTTTCCGATGGTACATGCAATAAAACTGATGTGTTTTCAGGTAAATGGGAGGACTTTTATATACACGCAATAAAGAAAGGCATACTTTTTTTTAGATGTACATAAAACAGAATGGAGAAGGGAATTACAGAGTGCAGAGGCTGGAGTAAATGAGAAGTATGGACATAAAAAAGAAACAAACTCACCCACTGTGACAGAGCTGCGATTATAAGTTTGCTGTTGATACCCCGAATCCGTCAGCTACCTGATGTGTGCCTCCTTTAATTTACTGTGTCAATAACACGGCTGTGAAAACACAGGCGGCGTGATAGATGTAGATGCTTTGCATGGACTTCTCTCCAAAGTGCCAATTCTTCAAGGTAAAGGAGGATTTTTTTTATATGTATTAATAAGGAAATGCTGCCTTTTGTGAAGAATTTTAATGTTCATCCACATGCATAAACTGATGTTTTCTTTCTTTTTCTTTTACAAACTAGTATTCATTGTGGTCAGTTTACATTAACATCCATGTTTCCCTCCAAAGTGAAATCACCACAGTGAACTTTTTATATTCTAATCAAGAATCATGTACATTGTTGCATTTCCAGGTTCCTCTATTGAGGTGAATTACGGTAGGCAAGAACATTACAAAGACTTAGAATTAACACTAGAACCTCCAGGATCTGCTAAAACAGCCAAATGGGTCAAATTTACCCATGCTTCATTCCTAGTCCACACTAATGTTCTCTGTCATTAAGTAGTTTTCTTCACAAAGTACAGCGGTACCTCATCATACGAGCTTAATCTGCTCCGGCATCGCACTCGTGACATGAAAAAGTCATGAGATGGGACCGGTTTTCCCATAGTAAAACATGTAAAACCAAATAATCCGTTCCAAAACCCACAAAAACTCCCATATACAGTATGTAAACACACCTGTAAGTGCACATTTATTCATTATTATTTGAAAAGGAAGTTATGTTAATTATCTGAAAAGGAATGCATGAAATTAGTTCTAAAAATGATTTATAAATGACTTACCTTGGAGACAGAGACAGCTTCAGGCAAAGGAGAACGTACATGGACTAGTTTTCCAGAAGAACACTGTCTGGTCACAATTAACACTTGTTGAGGAAGTAAAGTCCGTTGTTGAGGAAGCTTAACAAACTCTTTGGCAGCCGTCCAATCGGAACTAGCTGCCTGGTGGAGGCACTTCGACTGTACAGTATTCCTTTGCCAACTCATGTTTTAGGTCCCATGAGGAAAAAACACCAAATGAAGCACTATTTCAGGTGAAAAAAGGCACATATATGAAGCACAATACAGCTGGTCGTGAGCAGCCAGTTGTGAGCAGCGCGGAGTACCACAGAGTACCATGGAGTGCGCATGCATGCTCCTGGGACCTATTTTACTCGTAACCCAAGGTTTTGCTCGTGAGCCAGTGCAAAATTTTGCCCAATGACTGTCATGAAAAAGTCATGAGATAATGCACTTGTATGATGAGGTACTGCTGTATTAGCAACATCATCATGTAAATTTGTTCAATCAAATGTATTCTGGCCTAGTATCATAATGAAAGGTCCCATACGTTAACACTTAAAGTTACTTCTGTACCCCTTATACGTACATGTAATCACAAATCACAATGCAACACACTGACTTCACTGTGAGGTGCCATACCTGCCCACTTTTCATTAGAAAATCTCTGATTAGCTGAACAGCTCTGAACTGTCAGTTTCACATAGGGGTGGGACTAATTTTAGCTTGAATATGGTTGTAATTTTTGATGGTTTAAAATTCAGAATTTTGCTTGTTCACGGCCATGCTTATGTATTTAAGCTTGACTGTGATTGGTTATAACCTGTGACGTCATAAATGACAAAAATTTTAAATGGCTTGTTTTTTTCTGTTGTCTGTCTTTGTGAGGATGTCACATGGCTGTCAGTACTGAACAAGTAATATTTTTACTGAGGGGTTATATGGAACTCAGAACCCAATAAAAATTGATTTCACTGTATGGGACCATTCAAGACATATCAGCCTAAAATGGCATTGAAAATAGGGAGTAGGGGAAAAATTTGTTGGGCTCATAAATCTGTCATTTCCATTTGAATTGAATTGAACTGAACCTTAAGTTTTGTCTTCAGTCACATAAATTTTGTTAAATAAATATAAATGAATCCAGATTTAAAAAAAAATAGAAATTTCCCGTATGGAAATACTTAATTAAGCTTTAATGAAGACTTAAGTGTGAAACTTGTGACCTATCATATATCACATAACCAAATGCTATTGCCTTAAAAACTTACATCTTTATCTTTAAACTCAAACTGTGCAAAAAATTGAAGCATTTCAACAGAGGAAATGTCTGTATTTTTAATTTAGATTCATATAGACCTTATTTTACAACACCACACAATTTTTGCATAAGTAACAAATTGGAGGTCTTCAGTATTTTATTACAACAAGATGAACAGCTTAAAAACTACTTCTCTAGTGTTAAAATAATAATAAAAAATAGTTACAAAACTCATGGCCAAATTCAATCCCAACACAATGACTGATCACAATTACATCAGTTAAATGGTCTGAAATCATCAGTGGAAGAAAGATGCTTAAAGAAGTTTGACTTGCCTTCATTACTGCTAAGGGCATGACTGTTTTCTGAGACAAAAGGTCTTGACAGAAGGTAACAAAGTTCAATTAAAGAAAGAGTAGAGAGGTAAGCATTGATTTAAAAGACAGTATTTCAAACTGCACCCAGAGTACGGGGCAGGACTCTCACACTGATGACACTAATTCTTCAGGGAAATTCATGTTAGTTGGTGTCTAGACGTTTTATTACTTGGCCACTGCACTAAAGAATGGTTATCCTCCTAATTCCAAGACTCCACTGCCCACTTAAAGCCATATAAGCTCTGGGTATATGGCATCTTTCAATCACATTTAAGGAAAAAGAAATCCTAGTCAGCCTTACTTTAACTGTGTTGCTGTCTGTCCTGACCAACACACTGTAGATGTTTGGTATCCATACCTCTTTTCTAGTTGAATTACAGTTTACTTAAATTGTATTTCTAATCCACTAACAGCTACACAGATAATCTATCTTTTAACAGAGCAACTGTAGAAATCTCAAAACTTACAGCACTGTGATATTATTATTCATGTTAAGATGCTTTTGGTGCTTGTTCCAACTGGAATGCTATCCAGTCACTGGCATGAGACATACGCATTATGTACACATACTGTACAGTAGAATGTTTTTCAATTTAAAAGACAATGTTCAAGAGAATCACTTTGATCCAAAAAAGTAAAATATCAATATCAAGGTTCAGTGGACCATCACACACAATCTACATCACAACACCAAAATGGCCACTATCTTTGGACATTGTTTGTCCATTAATAATTGAGTCACAATTAAAAATCTGACTTGAAGGCACTCTCTACAATGTTGGCAAACTTGCTTGTAGCCAATCATTTCTGGCAGACCGATATAAATGATTAAACAGGTGACCTGCCAGTCAAAATGGCTTACACCATCACAGTTGTCAAGCTAGTCTGTCTGGTTTATTCTTACCTGTACCAGATGATGAAGGAAATGCAGGCTGTCTTTCTTCTGTCATCCTGTGCTTAAATAAGTTACAGTTGGTAGCTCCCTTGTATCTACGACAGCTTTTTTCAACTCCAGTGAGTGAGTGTGTGAGAACCGAAGAAGCTTTCTGGATAACGTCTTCAAACCAAATTTCCAGTCCAGTCGACAGAAGGAAAACCACATTCTGTACCTTGGAAAGTGTGTGAGCTCATGCACCTTTGAGGTTTTAAGCTGTGTTGGTCACCTGTCCAAACGTACTATACATAGCGGACTGCTGCAAATGATCGGCTACCAACTGGTTTGTCAATATCGTAGAATGCACCTTTAAATGCATTTTTTCCCCAAGTTAGGTCCCATGGACCAAAACGGGACAGCATGGGACTTTATTTATTGTCAGTTAGCTCATGGGGGTAGAGCTACTTCTAGCTTGAATTTGATTGGTTTAAATTTTTAATTTAAAATCTAAAATTCTCCTGCTTCATGGGGCAGGACCAATGCATTTTGATTCTCTTGATGTCAGACTTTTTATTGCTGTTGGTGTTGTGTCAATTCCTCAAGACTAGGTCATATTTTACAGTTTTAAGGTCACATTACAGACTTTATATGAGCCTCAAAACCAAATAAAAATGCATTTTTAGACTATGGGACCTTTAATGCATGGTCAACATATGTCCAGCGTTTTTTACACTAAAGGTCCATGAATGCTTTTTCTTTTAATTTTTATATTCTGATGCTTCAATTAATAGGCTCTTTTCTGGAATCACAAAGTGTTTCTGGTGAGTAGTCAAAAGTAAGTTGTCAAAAAGTTAAAGTTTATGAAAGAAAAATTGTCTTTAAACCGAAAAATATACAGCACTATACGCATTTGCTATGATTTAAAACAGAGGGAAGATGTCGACTTCAGAACAGACTCACACAAACACACACATACTCAAGTTGATTAGCGGGGCTCCTGTGAGTGTGTGTCACGTTTTAGTGGAAAATTACAGCTCTTTCGACAATTCCTCAGTCGGAATCCCATTCTAAAGTGGATTTTATCTGCAAATCACAATTATTTTGTTCATGCTCTGTTTTAATGGGCACACCCGCTGGGCTGAAGAAGACACTTCTCTATTCATAAATGTATTACTGCTGGGGAATCATTAACTTATTGTTAGCGGCACGACTGATGGCTTATTGACATGACAACATTCAACCAACACTTTTGTCTTTAAGCCGTACATCCATATCAGTGAAAACAATGTCATCTACCCCATTTTCACCACTTCCCTTGTGTGTTTGAGCTTAGTGGAAGGCTTTTCAGTGGCTGGAAAAAAAACACACCCAGCAAGAGATAAGTGTAGGCTGGGTTTCTGGAAGGACTGAAGAGGTTTTCTTTATGACGAGGAATAAGAAAAACAAAAGCAGCAGATGCCACTGCAAGTGGGAAAGGAGGGTGTGAGATGATGTTTGACAGAAATCACTGTTTGCTGAAAATGATATAGCACTCCTGTCCGCACCAGCTTAACAGAACAGCAAAACAGAGCCGAGAGGATAAAGTGGGAGGTGTGAATTATCTCAAAAAAGAAGCTTGGTGTAATATTTACGGCTGGAGATGTCGGAGAGTCATAGGGTCAGACAGTTTGCACAGATGGTGGCCATCCTTGGTCAACATTCAAATAAAAAAAAGACTGAGCGTCTCCCTCTGTGTCCAGCTATTTCTCTGCCACTGAATGCAAACGCAGATAAAGAGACGGGTGTAAAAGTGTTTAAGTAGGCAGAAGCTGAAAAGGAGGAAAAAGTAAAAATCGCCATTCACTGCTTGTGCAATCCTTTCTGCCTTGTTGAACTTTATTAAATTCTGTCGTTCTCTCCTTCTCGTCTGGCTTTGTCATGCTCAGCTCAGATTTTTTAACAGAAGTGTGGTGGAGGGTGTTCAGGCAGAAAGAATGTATTGGTAATCATCACTTTACAAACACTAATAAGAATCTGTATGAGGTGAAT
Organism: Pseudamia nigra; assembly: GCA_029823295.1. Lineage (NCBI taxonomy): Eukaryota > Metazoa > Chordata > Actinopteri > Kurtiformes > Apogonidae > Pseudamia > Pseudamia nigra. The sequence continues at coordinate 11,623 of JAQQAE010014997.1, forward strand.
CATGCTCCACAAAAGTTGATTTCCTGTTGGTCGTAAAGCACTTTTACATGCGGTGGCAGTGTTCACACTCAACATTTGAACATGCAGAATGGCACATTTATGTACAAGCACAGTAACAACATTGTCAAAAGCAGACATACTTTATTTTTGATGGTTTTCTCAAAGTTTGATATCAGAAAACCATGGATATTTATAATTTCTGTGTTTCTTGATATGCTTACATCAGTCATTTTTAACATATTGATTTAATTATTACATGTCAGTTTGAAATTCCTCACTCCTGTTCAAAATGGCAGAATGGTGAGCACTCACTGGAAGGGAAATAGTTTGCATTAAAGCACTTCATGATGCTGGATGGTCTGTGAGACAAATAGGACAGATGGTCTAATAAACATTTTTAAACACTGTAAATCCATAATTTGACTTGAAAGGAAAAGTGTACAAGACAGTGGTGAGGCCAGCGATTTTGTATGGTTTAGAAACAGTGGCACTGAAGAAAAGACAGGAGGCAGAGCTGGAGGTAGCAGAGATGAAAATGTTGAGGTTCTCTTTGGGAGTGATGAGGATGGATA
>JAQQAE010014999.1:0-12194 GCA_029823295.1 Pseudamia nigra
AGAAGAAGTTACAGGTCTGTGAGAGACACAAATCTTGCTTGTTTGTAGGTGACCAAATACTTATTTTACCAAGGAATATACCAATTAATTAATTAAAAATCCTACAACGTGATTTCCTGGATTCTTTCCCCCCATTCGGTCTCTCATAGTTGAGGTGTACCGATGATGAAAATTACAGGCCACTGTCATCTTTTTAAGTGGGAGAACTTGTACAATTGGTGGCTGACTAAATACTTTTTTGCCCCACTGTATAGTACAAGGAGTGCATATAATTTAAAATATATCTCCTCACACAGGAATGTTGTTTTTAGAATTAACATTCTAAATATTTGTCAAATGATTATCTAGAAAAAAAAGAAAAATGTAAAAGACAAGGACAAGATGAACAGTTTTAAATTAACAGTTCCTGACCATTTCCCCCCAAAAACTGAACTAATTCATCTTTAAAAAAGGTCAAATATTGCAGAAACGGTTGCACTGGATGGTAATTTAGTGAGAAGTGAAGTCAAGCTTTGTAAGTTGTGCTGTCAACTGTGCTCAGATTTTTTTCCTTGAATTTGTCTATACCGTCTGAAGTTTTTCAGTACACCTAGATATAAATCTAAACTAAGACGAATAATAAAGTATTCACCTTTTCTTTAATAAGAACATTATGTGCTTTCTCAATCAATCCTAATATTTCAGTTTGATTAAAAGAACAAAGATGTTATTGCCCAGATTGACATATAGTCATAGTTCCTCATGCATTCACTTGTTTGATAAAGGCTCAGTGTGGTTTTAAGCCAAGAAGCAGGTTTGTGAAGTTCAGCAGAGTGGTGGATAAAGAATGAGGAATGCAGCAGGTCTGTGTAAATGGCAAAATAAATAGAACATGAATATCAGTGAGGACAAAACAGGTGGTAATGTTTTTACAGGGGATGTATACAGCACCAGACTTCAGTACCATATTTACTCATGCCATATGGAGTCAGAGTAGAAATCAGCATAGTTTGTATTGCAGTGCTGCATAACTTTACATGAAGCTATACCTTAAAGGCCCCATATCTTAACACTTAATTTTACATCTGCAGCACTTCCATGCACCTTTGAAGACTTCTGAAAGGGAGTTCACAAAATAAAGTGTGATTATTAAATTTCTTGGTTTATTGAAAGACTATTCGTAAACCTTGCAACGCGCTCTTTTCACTGTACCCACCCCCTTTTCAGTAGGAAACACTCTGCTGTAAAGGGGGTGCAATCGTATTCTGATACAAAGCTACAGTCAACACAGAATGAGAGAAAAAAAAATAGAAAGAGTCAGAAATTTTGGCAGTTATTCAATGGGGTGGGGCTAATTTTAGCTGGAATACAATTGGTTTTAACTTGTAAACTAATCTAAAATTTAGAATTCTACAGGCTAATGGGGGCAGGACTAATGCATTTTAGCTCGGCCATGACTGGTTATGACTTGTGCTGTCACAAATCACAAAAATTATAAATGCTGTATATTTCCTGTGTCAATGTTTTTGTGATTTTTCAGGATTGACAGTACCGAGAAAGTGGATATTTTCACAGCTTTTGTTTTACATCTCAGAGTTTACATAAATTTGAAAACCCCCAAAAAGGATGTTTTCCTTCTTCTGTTGTTAGCTGGTGGAACATCACCAGGCCCACTTGTTTTTAAAGATGCGTGTGCTGAAATCAAGGAGAAAAACAGTAAAATGTCATAGTGCTTTAATAAATATACAGTAAGTAATCTGATGCTCGAGCTTCTTTTCAAAGCTTCAGTCAGATAAAAATCTGCATCAGTAATTACAGTCGCTAGTCATATATTAACCACCTAGTAGTTTGAAATTGTAATTGGAAAAATCTACCCTTTGGAATAAATTTTCTACAGCATGCAGCATTCTACACAGATGGTGTGTTCCAGTTGTACGCAGAAGTCAGAATTTTCATGTTTCTAGTCAGATATTTCAACTTCCCCTAAAGTTTGATGAACCTGAAGTCAGTAAACACTAATTTTACTGTGTATAACAGTTCTGTTTTATTTGTTTCACATTTTGTCAGTCATACACATAGGACTCTAGGACTATTTCTTTGCTGTTTGTACTGTATATGCAGTATACCACACAGAGATTGACGATGGCAAAGACCTCTTGCTCAGAAAGGCCTGTCAAAGTGCCCATGTACTTAATTACACACCAATACCAGCATTTGGATCACCTAAATGGACAAGTTACAGAAAAATTCAGCAGTCAAGCAGTGTTCACAGACTTAGACATAAACTATTCAGCCCAAACCTGGTGTTTGTACCAGGCTGCAAACATGTTTATTTCTGCTCTGAAGTGGGACATTTTAACATGGGTTTCTATGGGATTGACTCACTTTTGGAGCTTACCCCCAGTGTACATTGATGGTACTGCAGGTTTTGACACTTCTGCAGGTCAGCCCGGGGGCTTGCCACTTGGGCTGGACCAAGACAAGCACGATAGTTTTCTATAGCCTTCTGTCTAAAAACATCACAGGATGTCATCTCCAACACTCCCAGCCTCTTAATGCACCGAGAGAAGGGAGCAGAATCATGGTTTTGTCTCTGACAACTTGAATTACAATACGCTGAAAGGTAATTATAGATTCTTTGTTCACTAATGCCAAAAACTATCACTATCAAGACCTTATATTAAAACATTAAAACCCAACTGCTTGTGAAGTGGATCAGCTGTCCATTTTCAAATTGGCCATGATTGTTAGAGGGTAAGGATACCAATACCAGATATGCACCATGTAACCTTGCTTTTATTAAAAAACACATTTGATCTTGCTCATCACACAAAAGGTCAGTGCCGCTGATGGGTTACAGCTATTTCCAACAGCAGAACATCAGTGTTTACCCCAGTGAGCAATTTTACCAAGAGAAGAAAAGGAAGAAAGATACTTTTTACTCTAGTCTGAACTGGTCAAGTGCTGTTTCTCAGAGGTAAGAGAAGACTAAAGGGCAGTGTGAAAGCTTCAAGACTGCCCACATACCGAACACCCGCTGCTGGGCCACAGGATACTACAGTCCTACTAAATGCCTGCTAGAGTCAGTCTCTAGGCAGGCAAAATAGTTTGTGCTCATTAATTTGCTACATGTTGCTAAATGAGAATACAGTGCATGTCACAAGTAATAGACCCCATAGCTGAATACCGGCGCTCATTAAGTCGGTGCGTTATTAAAAACAGCTGACCTGATGGCAAATGCCTAGTCAACTGCATCACTGTTAATATGCACATATCCTTTTTAAATTTGTTCATCAAGTGTACCATATTGAGACGTACACTACCAGTCAAAAGTTGGACACACCGTTTCCATCATTGTTTATTTTTATCATTTTTAGCATTGTACATTAATAGTGAAGGCATCCAAACTGTGAGATAACACATGGAGGTATTGCACAACCCACAATGTATTTTATATTTTAGGTTTTTCAATGTAGGCACATTTAGCTTTAAACACTCATGGCATTCTCTCATCAGATTCAAAAGGTAGTCACCAAAATCATTTTTGCTTTGTTAACATGCATTAGACCATTAGTCAATAGCCCGACCGGTGCGACAGCAATTACTGTGCAGTCCATATTCTGGCAAGAAACATGCAATTAAGTAAAGAGAAAGGACAGTTCATTATTTCATCAGTTCATTAAAGGCTGTCTGAGGTGCTGTAAATTGGCATTTTCTGTTAATTCTGGTAACACTTCTCTGTAGCAGAGGTAGCCCTGGGTCTTCCTTTTCTGGGATGGTCCTCATGGGAGACAGTTTCATCATAGGGGTTAATGGTTGTAGCGACTGCACTTGGGAAAACATTGAAAGTTCTTGAGATTTTTCTGACAGACCTTTGTTTATTAAGTTGTTTTTACACCTAATAGTCCTGTAAACCTGGTACGACTGGGGTTCAAACATGCAGCTGGTCTGAGTACGTACTGTATTCCCATGTGTCAGGAATGGCATCTAGTTCTTTATACCAAGGAAACTCTGCTTCTTCTGAACTGCCACTTCATCTAAACATTGTCACACATTTTTATATATTGCTGGCAGAGTTTTTTCACCTTTGTGATGTGTGCATTGGCACTGCTCTACTGTACGAGTGAAGCTCAGAGCCTCCATTTTCCTGCTAATTAGTTTGTAAACTTCATTGTTCTTGTGAGTGTTTACCAGCAGTTGTGATATCTTTCCATCTGACCATATTTCTATCACAGCTTTAACTGTATACTAGGGCTATTACTCCACAACCAACATACCTTTGTACACTTTTGTTTGCTACATCATTCTATACATACTCATAATTTGGATGTCTTCAGTGTTAATGTACAATGTTGAAAATAATAAAAATAAGGTAAAAAAAAAAACACTGAAGGAGAAGCTGTGTCTGAACTTTTGACTGGTAGTTGATGTATAGTATCCGTCATGCTTAAATGCTGATCAAGCAAAATATGAAGTGGACATGAAAACACATCGGATCCATTTTTGTTACCTGATCTCCGTCTTATTTTAGTAGAATGAGCAATTGTTGATCCATTAACTAGAAACTGGTCAATATCCTATAATTATCAGCCTGATTTTTTTCACCTTCACATCAGGTTAGCCATAGGTCATTGGTCGTTAACAGGCGGACCAAGGTCCGAGTCCAGAGAAGACGAAGTCTGGGACCAGAACCAACATACTGAGTTTTATTCAGTTTTGGTGGAGACAGGGTTTGACCAGTGGCTCTTTTCTGACAGTGCTTCTACATCCTACTTGTCTCTGATTGGTCAGTATTCTTCTGCTTCGTGGATGTGATTCAGTTGGATTTAGGCATGAGGGCTGAGATTGGTCAAGGTGAGAGCAAGAATGTCAGCCAATCACAGGCAGAGTAGGGTGGGCCTTCACTGAATTGAGGAGTGGAAAACCCACATTTTGCCGCTTCCATCAGTAGTGACAGGGAGAAAGAAATATGAAGACGAGAGAGAAAAGTGGGGAAATTGTTAGTTATCCTGCCATGACTCGTGTTAAATGCTGGAAGGTGAACACGGGAAACTGGTCTTTTTTTCCGGAATGGATGTTTATATGCATCAGGTTTGAAACTGCTGTCTGATCAGCTCTGAGATGGTGGCGTTGTTTAAAAGTGTAAATGTGAAACTACTATGAAACTAAGCACAAACTGACATTTGAGAAAAGTTACCCACCAACTGCCGGAAGGTAGGTTTACAGAAAATAACCCATCTCAAAAAGTGCAAAGAGCCATGAGTGTTGCACCGTTTGGGATGCGATTTGACGCCTCATGCATTTTTCTCATGCTATAATGAATTTTAATGGCCCTCGGGGTGTGGTGCCTTAGTAGAAACCAGATAAAGTCACTACAAATCCTAGATGTGGGAATAATAAATGTATAAATGAAATTACCATCAAAAAGCTTCAAATAAGGACTGAGTTAAACAGGTATGAAGGATTATTAACGTAATTCTATTTTATTACTGATTATCATTCCATGTAATGTGTGAGGCAGATGAGGTGAGTGGTATTACTATTTGATAGTTATACATTTATAATTATAATGATTTATAATTATAATTCTGTTGTTACAAGAAAGAGAGAAAACAAGAAAATAATGAAAGGAAAAGACAGAAGAACCTTTTCCCCAAACAAGTGAAGATACCTTCAAGTATCAAAAGACACAGGTATTTAACAAATATCAGTGATGGTTTTACTGTGTGTATGTACTGATTTACAGAACTGATAAGAGTAAAGAAAATTAGAATGAATATGAATGATTTACGACAAATAGATAATATTAGAATTATAAACAGATCATAAATAATGCACAAATATAGATTTGAAAACCAAATTAAGTTTTAGGAAAAATGCTCACAAAATTATATGATCCCATATTTTAAGATTCAACAGTGAAATCCCTAGAAATTTTAACACTAGGTGTGAACAAGTGACAGAGGGTCATAACTTGGCATGAGAATTACATGAATTTTATTTTTTATAGATTGTTTACATTTACCAAAACAGTGTATGAAATTTCATTTAAAAATAATAAATTTCTCTATAATGAAGAAAATGACAATACTACTTTGAAGGATTGTGCATCAGTGTGGAAGTACATCACTTGTGGTGTGCCCCAAGGATCTACTTCGGGCCAAAATTGTTTTTACTTTACATAATGATGCATAATGATAGTCACTCATGACATAAGCTGGAGACCTCAAATAGCAAGTGTTTGCTCCAATTTGGCGAGAAGTATATCAGTAATGGCCAGAGCAAGACATCTGATAGATAATAAAAGTCTATCCATCATTTACTGCTCACTTATTTTGCCATACATCAATTACTGTACAGAGGTTTGGGACAACACATATAGTTTAGAAGCACTTTCTAAACTCCATAAGAAAGCCTTAAGGCTTTTCCATTTGTCCATGGTGTTGGATTCAGAAATCAAACCAACATATTATTTTTAAGATCCAAAGTTTTCAAACAGTAGATTCAAATTTTCAAAATAGTAGATTTAGTCAATTTTAAAACTCTTATAATAATTTACAAGGCCACTTTCAGCACATTACTGGGAAACATCCAGAAATTGTTCTGAGAAAGAGATGGAAATAATGGACTAAGAGAAGAGTATGTTTTGTCAAACCAGTGTATTCGTACCACTCTGAAAAGCATGTGTGTTTCACAAAGAGGAGTGAAATTGTGGAATAAGTTGGACAATGAGATAAAAGGTAGTACAACCCTGCAGTTTAAAGAAAACTTTATAAGCAGTTAATGTTGAAGAAATATACAAACAAATAGATTATGTAAAGCATTGTGATTAACGGCAATGTAGCTGCATTTATTTTGTATTGATGTTGTGAAATGAAGAAAGGCTGTGATACTATAGCTTAAATTTGTTTTATTGTAAAGTACTTTTGTGAGAGGGGGAAAGTATAAGTTTTCTTCCTTCTGCTTCTTTTCATTCAAGATTTTTTTTGTATTTTTCTGATCAACTAAGTTGTTTTTATGTTGAATGAATGAAATAAACTAAGGACTTTTTTTTAAATTCAGACCTCAGGTTATAATTGACTACCCCTGCCATAAGTATTGACACACAGACAAAAACATTTGTTTAAATTCCCAGGTTTTTTTGGTGAATTTGCACACTCTGTGCACAAGAAGGCACCTGTCAATAGGATTAACGCTCAGCATGCTCCACCAAACTGGGCTTCAGTGGCGATGTGTCACAGGAAATCAGGAGCTGGCTGTCACCCCGTGAATGGCAGAGTCTAGGGCAGCCTAATAGGCCACTCATGCATTGCTTGTCACTCATGCAAGGTAAAGGTCCTGACATACAGGACCGGATGGGGCCTGTACGCCTGTCAGGACCATGCACTGACATCCAGCTTTGCAGTTACACACCCCAAGTAACCTCTGGGTCATATGTCTGCAGAGTGATGCTCTGTGGGTTGTTTTTAGTGCAATACTCTCTCCCTGATGGACATGAGTGATACCATTGCTCACCATACTGTTTCTTAAACTGCCTGGCTGTACTTAGGCTACATTTGCTATGGGTGACGATGCCATTCTCCAAAATTAGCAGCAGCTATTGACCCTGCCTGACCCTGTCATCGTTGCAGGCTCATTATCAGGCTAATAATGCTGTCGCTGTGGGTTTTAGCCTCAGCTTAGAGCTTCAGCATTTTCCAACTGCGTTACCACAAGATTCCCCTCAGAAGTCAAAAGCAATTTCATCATACGAGGAGCTCGCAAAGATCCGGTGGCAAATTTAGTCTGACGTCTATATTGTTTTTTCGACAGTCATGAGCCAGGGAAGAAGATACTGTCCTGAATGGATGTTGGTTAGTTCTCATTGCAAAGGGTGAGCGCAGTCATCTGCCAGGGCCGGGAAGTGATGAGGATCCACAGGGGCTCCCCAGGGTCTTGGTGCTTGTTAATCAAGCAGTGGGATGACAGGCCATTTGCTGCATGAATCACTGCACTCATCATGCTGAAAATGACTTGCATTTTTTGAAAAGGGGAGTACAAACTGCACCATTGTTGCAGTAATTCTAAGAAATATAAAGTAGGAGATTTGTGAGTTTTGTGTGTGTTTCATTGAGAAATGCTGGCTGTGATATCAGTTGGTCGCAACAGAACAATGGCATGTTTCCTTGCTTTTTTTCTTTGACAAGGTATAACTCATTTGTCAACAAAGCCATCAGTGCAAAGAGACATGTTGTGCATGATTTTATTGTACCTTAAGCAATTTGATCACAGAGTACCTCAGAGAGAGACAGAAGAGGGGAGCATCATACAGAACACTTGCACAAATACCGAATGTGCTGGATGCCATTTCCTGTGTTTGGTACTAAACTGTTTGAAGAGTGATTTCACCAGAGCAATTTGAAGTTAATTGCCTTTGCGTGAAAACTCAGAAACAAGACAGCAACTGCAATCTGTATTTATTCATGAATGCAGAGCAAACTGTGGTCCTCTTAAGTGAGAAACAGCATGACACCAGCACTATTTTTGAAAGCACTATATCTTTTTTGTCTATTATTAATTTTGGTTGAAATTTATTTTTTAGATTGTGCCTCATGGGAAAAACAAACAAGCCAACACAGACAGTGTTTTCAGTGGCTTGCAATGCACTGATGTCTAACTTACTACTGCCATCTAGGGATACGTAGAGACTGGCTAAGTGCTGCTCCATACGAATTACCACTGCAGACATAGAAAAGGAAGATATTAAAAATAAATATTTTCTCATGGGAACAGAAGTTCATCTATGTCACTGTCAAGCAGGGGCATAGATTTTGTTTGAGCACTGGTAGGGTATTTTTAGTCAGCCATCACTGGATCCTCCTGGAAGTTTCTGGCACTGAACATGAAAGATTTTACTTGATTGAACTGTGAATCTTCATACATTAATGTGTGCCTTTTCTGCATAAGTTTAGCAAGGGAAATTAAACATAAACAAACCCCAAATTAACAAAAGTCAGCCAAAAATAATCCAGAAAACAAAACAAAAAGGAGAAAGCAGAAACATCCAACAATATGAACAAAAATGAGACAAAACAATCCAAAAAATGAAAAAAAAATAAATGACAAAATGAACAAAAGAAGCAACATAATGAGGAAAAAATGAGCTGAACAATCAAGAAAATTTTATAAACGATAACTTAAACAAAATGTGCCCACAATGAACAAAATGAATAAGAAAATGAGTAAAATAAGCAACAACATGAATTATAATGAGCAAAACAATCCCAATTACATTAGAACATGTAAGAAATACATATAAGTGGTACACATATACACTGATGCCAATAAAGTTGGAATAATTTGTTGTTAGACACCTTCCTCTTTTTATTCCTATTTATACACATCAGTAATCACCTTTGGAAGAGATTAATCCATAAAGGTTTCAGATAATATAGACTGTATCCATCTCGAATAAATCACGTCACAATCATTTCATGAGAAGAGGTAAAACATTTTATTTGACCTTCATGGGCAACAGTGGATCATGATGCAAGACAAAATAATCAAAAAAATTAACAAAAGTGAACCCATGTCATACCATCTGAATTGAACTGTTTCATTGTGAGAGACAGACACATTTAGCTAAAAGTAGGGGGACAACGACCCCCCCCTCCCCTGCAAAATCTAGTTTCTATCTGTCCATCTCAGTCTGGAAGTCAAAGTCAGTCTTCTTTGCAGTATTTTGCACCGGTTCCCAGTGGACGGCACACTAAGAGGAGCACAACAGCTCGCCATCTCTCTCCACTCACAGGTGGAACCCACTCCAACTGTATAATGAACTCAATCTTAGCTCTGCTTCACGAGGGGGGTGTGGGGTGGGGGGGTCAGATGGAACCTCTGGGTCACCCTCAGCTCAGTGCACAGCTTTGTAGCCCACTTGTGCACGTACATAGACACCCATAATGGCGCGGCGGCTCACACACTGGTGGCTGCTGTCAGTCTTTGTTGCAGTGTGAGAAATGCTGCATTGATTGGCAGCAGAGCAGGAAAGACAGAGAGGAGTGGACAGAGCAGAGACAGACAGCACTGTTGTCAGATGGAAAATGGTAAGTACTGTACCACTGGCATAGAGATTTTTGGGTTGTTTTCAGTTTGCCATAATTATGTGTATATCATTTATTTTCTTGGTTTTGGATATTAAAAAAGAAAAAAAAATCCACAATGGGAAATATACGTCACATTGAATTTTTTATGCTTTTACCAGATAAATATGAAAGATGATAAGATGTGAAAGAATGAACATTCCTCTAATTTCATTCGTTTTGATTTAATGTTGCACTAAATTAACAATATGAACAACAATCATGCACAAAGTGAACACAAATGAAAGAAATAATCTGAAATGAACAAAATATTCCTAATATGAATGTTTAAACATATCCAGAAAATGAATCCAATAATCCATTAAATCAACAAAATAATGCACAAAATGAACCAAATATCTACAAAATGAATAAAAATAAAGAAAACAATCCAGAAAATGAAAAAATAATCCACCAAGTTAACACATAACAAAAATAATCACCTAGGAAATGTCCGTAAAGAACAAAAATAAAGAAAATAATAAAGAAAATAAAAAACCCACAACATAAAAAATGATTTAAAAAATCCACAAAAGAATGTGAAAGTGTACAAAAAGACAAAGACAAGCAAAATAATCCATAAAATGATGATCAAATGCAAAACATGAATAAGAACAAATACATAATCAACTAAAAGAAGAAAATAAATGTGCAAAAGTGAGGAATATGGAGAATGAAATAATATAATCCATAAGATGAACAAAAATGAAGAAGACTATAAAATGAACAAAATGTTCACATCATAAATATAAATCAATAAAATAATAATTATAATAATTTTCAAAATAGGAAACATTGTAGAAAACATCCACAAAATGAACAAAAGCATCAACAAAATAAAATAAAATAAAATAAATGAAGCAATTAACAAAAATGAAGAAAAAAAAATCGACAAAATAATCTACTAATAAAAAACAAATATTCACAAAAAGGAGGCAAATAGTCAAGAAAAGGAATAAAAAAATAATCTGCAAAATGACAACAAAATAAAGAAAATGAATATAATCCACAAAATGAACAAAGTCAGCACAAATGAACAAAAGATAAGAAAATTAGCAAAATAATCCTCAAAATGAACAGACTAAAGAACACCAAAATATTATGCAAAGTAATTGAAACATAAAGAAAAGAACAAAAGAGCTGTAAAATGAATAAAAAGCAAGAAAACAATCGAGGAAATTGAGAAAATGCCTACAACAAGAATAAAAATGTGCAAAAAATAATTGCAAACTGAACCAAAATAAGGAAAACATAAAATGAATATAAAAAGTAAAACTACAAACAACAAAAAAATATAAATAAACCAATTGATAAAATGAACCAAACAAAATATATAAAGAAAAATGTAAATAATCCATAAAATGAACAACATGAACAAAACTATTTTTAAGTCAACACAATATGAAGATATAAACTAGAAAGGAAATAAATAAACTACAACGTGAATAAGAGTCAATAAAACATAATGTTGTTTAGTTTTGTTGTGGTTGCCCATTTATAAGCTATGAAGCTTGTGGGTGTCCCATTTTCAAATAAATTTTCAAATAACAAAAAATATTCTGCAAAAACAAAAAAGAAAAAAACCCACAAAATAATAAACTCAGTGACCACGAATGAACAAAATAATTGACAATACACAATTAAACGAGAAGATAATGTGCAATGTGAAGAAAATGAAGAGAAATGAATAAGAATGAATATTTTTAACAAAAAGTGAATAAAACAATAAACCAAATGACCAAAATTGAACAAACGAATCAAAAAAATTAATTCATTTGTGAACAGCAGCTCTAGACTGATTATAACCAGTGATACTAAATGCAACACATCATCAAATTTGGTATTATTGATTGTTCTGAGTACAAAACTGTTACTAGTAGAAATAAAATCATTGTCCTCCATCTGGGACCAGTGGACAGCAGGAAAGAGGTTGGCAGGTTCAAGCACGTAGGAGGAAGAGGAAGGTAAGGGCCCTGGGGGGGTTCGCTCTCAGCTTCACATCAGATCGACCTATTGTACTTCCAGCTGTCCAAGGAAAGTGTTTCTACTGAGGGCAAGAAGGATCGGAAAAGAAGGGGCGGTAAGCTGGGTGGG
>JAQQAE010015001.1:0-12193 GCA_029823295.1 Pseudamia nigra
GGATATGTTCGGCATGGTGCTGTTAACTTGTTGGGATGTGACTGTGTTGTTGAGAAAAATAGCTGAAGAGGCACTTCTTTACATAGTGTTGCTGGTTGAAATAACACTGTTATCTGAAGATTGTAAATATTGTAAATAATTCTTTTTTGTTCCTTCTTTTTTTTGTTCACAACAAAATAATAAGTCACTTAAATCAAAAATCTTGCTTCAAGTGTTTTTACTGTACCTCTACCTCCTAGAGCCGAACCAAGATCTTCTGAACTAGTCCAAGATTTTTGTCACATCTTTTCATAACTTTATGTGCACAATTTATATATGCTACACCATGTTGGTTCATTCATGTGAACTCAGCAGCTGCTTTACAAGGGACATAGAATGATGCTTTGTAGGACTCAGTTGCATAAATCTAAATTATTCAGTCTATGCAAGGACTCTTCCAGACACTTTCATACTTGAGTATCCTCATTTTGACTGACTACGGCGCTTGGACAGATTCAGGGAACCATTTGTGGATCCTTTGTGTGCTTTGAGTACCCACAATCTTCTGCCCCTGAAGTGAGCATCGGTATAGGTGGAGGTCAGCAAAATGCTGATCACTTCACCAGTGTAATATGTATTTAACTGGGTCATTTAGCAAAATGAGGCTAGTTTGTTTACATTGTACAGCACATTCCACACACAAACAACACCGTGAAAAAATACATTTATTAAGACAGCATTGAATGCAAGCAGTCATAAAAGAAAGGAGTCACAACAGTAATTCAAGCAAAATACATGTCATAATATAATTTGTGCATCACTGTGTAAATGGAGGTGGGACCTTTAATTTTCCCTCCACTCTCACTAGTTTGTTTAATTTAAGACCGTATTGCTCTATACAGCAGGAAGGACTTTTTCTCAGTTGACCAAGGATCTACTGAAGATCCTTGTGATTGACAGGAAGGTGGTGTCCATCCCAGCCCATCAGTAAAATTCACCAAGTGGCAAAGATTAACTGGGTTTGTCATAAACCAAGGTTACCATAACCTCAAAAGATTTCTATCTCTAACTGCTCAAAACTGCATATATAGGTTATGAAGCATGGTGCACACATCTGATCGTACTCACAGTACATGTTTGATGCAGTTTCACCACATAATTTCCAAGGATGTTAGGGGTGTATTCGTACCAGGCTGATTGGGTACATGACCTCTTGATTTAGTGTGCTGGGTCTTTTCTTTTCAGTTTTACATTTGAGGTGTCAGTCCATTTGTGTCCACATCTCTGATCATTCGAAAGCACAAGTTATACCTCGACCAGATTCTGTGCAACAGTTGTGCGTTGGCAGGGTTAGCCTGGAAAGACCAAGGACGGGGCAGTGAGCATGAGTGGCTGCCACCCAAAGAATACGCTGCACAGGAATTGTAATTGCTCATTTTTATGGTAATGCCTTTTTAAGATAACTGTATTGTTCTTTGAGGCATGATGCATCCTTCATATGTCATTGGTCTGATTACCAAGAATTTTTTTACTCAGGTAAATACATTTCTGGTGTTGAACATTCCTGGAAATGTTGGTGGAAAAATGGGCTATTGTCCGCTGAGGTGAGGGAAACAAAGATGGTTAGTAACGCTCCCAGCTGCTCTGATGCTCAATTATTTGTATTTTTATTGCTGGATTTCTTTTAACTCTTACATCTTTTTATATGGGGTTGTGTTTCTTTTTTTAGCCTGAGCACTGTACACTTTGTCTTGCATGTTCTTGTCTTGTGATGTTTGCAAGTGTGTGTTTCAATGTAGGATGATTCACTTCACTGAAAACCAAATTTACCTAAGGGCACAATAAGAAAGAATCTGAATTCTGGTGTTTCATGTTAGCAGAATCCACTAAACTTTGAGCTGAACACTGTGCAGTTTCCATCGTAGGTGACATCTCTGGCAAAATTGTAAATGATTGAAAAATAATTATGAAAAAAAATCAAATTGTATATTGAACAAACATAAAATTGCAGTTAATTAAGGTCAAATCTTAAATGTTAGTATGTAAATACTAGGGGTGTAACAGTACACCAAAGTCACGGTTTGGTACACTTTCAGTACAGTAAGGAAGCAAAATGCAAAACATAAAACTGCTCATTGTTTGTGCAAAACAAGAAGAACTATGATAACATTTTAATCTTTAATATGTTTACCTTTCACATGTTTATTCCCTTATTTCTTTTATATGTAGAATTTGGGCTCATTTCCTTTATTTTTGTTGTCATTTTCTGGATTTTTTTCATCATTTAAATAATTCATTTAGTTCCTTCACAGGTTTGATTTATGAATATTAGATATAATATTATGCATTAACATACTCAAGATGAATCTTCTTCACTTTTCAGTATTGGATTTGATTTAAATTTTTTTAAATAGCTGACCTTGAAAATCCTCTAACGATTACAAATATTTATATTTTTATGATTTCATGAAACACATTCAGAGATTTGAGACCTGTCTGTCACGTTTTCATTTGTATTCCTTTGCATTACGTTATCAGGTAAAAAGTTTTCAGAAAATTCACCAGGACATCATGATAATGAAGAGGGGACACTTTTTTTATTCTACTGTGAGATCAGAGAAGAATATTGTGAGTGCGCTTGTGTGGAGTTTGTGCAGCTGGAGACTGGGGTCAAACTATGATGCTGGTGTCCTCAGGTGAGGTCAGGAAGGAGTAGACGCTAACCTGTTACAGGCTGGTCCCAGTGGGTGGTGTGGTTTCAGCTAGGGATTCACTGACCTACATTCGGAGGAGGTAGGCGTGGTTTGTGAGCTCTCTCCGTTAGTCTGCATTGGAAAGAGCTGCTTTGACACGAGGTGTTAACAGCCGATATGACACAGCTTTGTAGAGACACAGCTGAGAGAAAATGGACCACGCTGAACCACAGACTAAGAATCGAACGTCAAGTAGCACACCATCACCTTTCACTTTTGTATATATTCACCTTGACAAACTTGGAACGACAGCCAGTTTCCCAAGAGCAGGTTGGCCATTCAACCGGAAACAAAGACACAGACCGATGCACAGCCAGTCCCCCAAGCAGACGTGTTGGGGTGAGTTCGCAAACCCATACCTTCCTCCTTAGTTTAGGGCTGAATGCACAGCACCCAGGGCTTGTATAGAACACAAATCACATTCTGTACAAACAGGTGGGGATGTGAGGTTTTGTTAGGGAGGCTGCCTTAGGGGCTTTAGAGGGCAAGCACCCCGTAACATAACTGCACAGCGGAACACATGACAACACCTAAGCACTGAGTTAATTGGTCATTAATTTTACCAGGGTTCATGAAGAAGTGTACAGCTCATCCAGGATGGCACATCAATGCGAGCTGTGGCAGGAAGGTTTGCTGTGTCTGTCAGCATAGTGTCCAGAGCATGGAGGTGCTCTGGACACTATGCTGACAGGCCAGTACATCAGGAGACGTGGAGGAGGCCGTAGGAGGGCAACAACTCAGCAGCAGGACTGCTACCTCTGCCTTTGTGCAAGGAGGAACAGGGGAAGCACTGAGAGAGCCCTGCAAAATGACCTCCAGCAGGCCATAAATGTGCATGTGTTTGCTCAAATGGTCAGAAACAGACTCCATGCGGGTGGTATGAGGGCCTGACGTCTTACAGCCCAACATCGTGCAGGATGTTTGGTATTTGCCAGAGAACACCAAGATTGGCAAATTCGCCACTGGCGCCCTGTGCTCTTCACAGATGAAAGCAGGTTCACACTAAGCACATGTGACAGATGTGACAGAGTCTGGAGACTCCGTGGAAAACATCCTTCAGCATGAAAGGTTTAGCAGTGGGTCAGTAATGGTGTGGGGTGACATTTCTTTGGGGGGCCGCACAGCCCTCCATGTGCTCTCCAGAGGTAGCCTCACTGCCATTAGGTACCGAGATGAACTCCTCAGACCCCTTGTGAGACCATATGCTGGTGCTGTTGGCCATGGGTTCCTCGTAATGCAATGCTAGACCTCATGTGGCTGGAGTGTGTCAGCAGTTCCTGCAAAACAAAGGCATTGATGCTATGGACTAGCCCGCCTGTTCCCCAGACTTGAATCGAATTGAGCACATCTGGGACATCATGTCTCGCTCCATCCACCAACGCCACGTTGCATCACGGACTTTCCAGGAGTTGGTGGATGCTTTCGTCCAGGTCTTGGAGGAGATCCCTCAGGAGACCATCCGACACCTCATCAGGAGCATGCTCAGGCATTGTAGGGAGGTCATACAGGCACTTTGAGGTCACACACACTACGGAGCCTCATTTTAACTTGTTTTAAGGACATTACATCAAAGTTGGATCAGCCTGTAGTGTGTTTTTCCACTTTAATTTTCAATCAATCAATCATACTTTATTTATCCCCGAGGGGGCAATTCATTTTCTCCCACTAAGGGGGAGGGAGTTGCAGCACATGAAGATGCAGCTCCTTGCAGTTGGGGGAAAAGGGGAGGGGATACAATAGGAGAGAGAGTGTAAAAAAAAACACAGACACAGAGTGTGACTCCAAATCCAGACCTCCATGGATTAACAAATTTGATTTCCATTGATAATTTTTGTGTGATTTTGTTGTCAGCACATTCAACTATGTAAAGAACAAGGTATTTAATAAGAATATTTCATTCATTCAGATCTAGGATGAGTTATTTTAGTGTTCCCTTTATTTTTTGAGCAGTGCATTTAAACCCTTCTGCAGCCTGAATCTGGGACTGTATACGGTATTAACATCCTATGAGTCAATCAGCCTGCTTTTGTCCACAGCCCCTGAACACAGCACTGACCTCCCCTGTGCATGATGAACAATTACTTCACTGCTGAAAGTTTGTTCACTGAGTTTCTCCTTGATAATGACCATCGCTATGATGTCGTTTCAGAAATTTAATTTGCAAGCACGGAGTTCAGTCTGTCACATCATTTTTACTCGCCGTCAGTGCGAAAGAGGGAGAACAAGGCGGATTCTTTTTCATGTTGGTGACATTCAAATATAGTTTAGAGCAGACCTTGAAACTACAGTGAAGTGTCAAAATTGAATCAGTTTTCCCAAGAACAGTCTTTGTACAACATGTGAAGCTGGACCGGGCACCGCTGACTGTCGTCTCAAATTATAAGTCTTCTGTTTCTACATGATTTTATATGTAAGACTTTTTCACTGACCATCTGCAGCAATTGAGGCTGAAGTATTACATCCAAGTGATCCTAAAACTGTCGACCGACCTGTGAGAGATGAACAGCCGGACCCTAGCACCTTGGTAGACAAACAGAAAATGATGTCCCTGATTTTAAATTATGTATTATGTCATAAAGTTACTGTAGTAAAACAGCTGTCATAGAGCAGTTGCAGAGAAAATTGGCAGTGAGTAGTCAGTTTGACTCAGAAATTGTGTAAGCCTGTAAAGGAAAGTCTGTGAATTGCCTTATGTGCAAGACTTTCTTTCTAAATAAGGTTGCTTTTGCTTTAAAGATGACCGCAAGCTGATGTAAACAGTGGAAAGGGTCATTATTTCAGAGTGTTAGAAACAAAAGCTTTGGCAAATATTTTCAAGCTTGAAAAGGCATTCATAATGTTTCCCCTCAGCTTAGGGGTACATGCAATACGTTTGTGGCGTAAACAAAACAAAATGTGTTTGACTACAGTGAAAATTCCACCGGGTACGATTTAAACTGCACAACAGTTCAGGATGAAGCAAATATATAAAGATAAAACCTGGAGCTACCTCAACAACAGAGACTAATGGGACACTTTATCGCTACATTTTTCTGACTCAGAACTCTGAGAAATAATCTCTGTTCTACGACTTTATTATGAGGCTCAGACTCAAAAAAGGCAAAAGCGGAGTGTCACCTGATGGCATCATCTCCTCCCTTCCTCTGTCTCTCTCCCACCATCTGTCTTCTTCTCCCTCCTTCTCTCTCCATCCTCCTTATCTCTCACCTCTCCAGTCACCTCTCATTGCCTTATTTTCTATCTTGCTATTTTCTATATTACTGTGATACTAACTTGTGTCTTCCCTGTAGTTTTGTGCTTCCTCCCTCTGCCCTAGGTCGCTAGGTCTCTTGATGTCCTTGCTGTGAATTTGCTGGTTCTGGACCGGTCCAATATCTGTGGACGTCACCCAGTGTCTGTGTTGATTGTTGTCCTATCTCTACCCTTTTCTCTTGTCTCTCCTCTGTCCACTAACCCCAACCAGTCGAGGCAGATGGCCATCTACGCCAAGCCGCTGGTTCTGTTGGGGGTTTTTCCTCTTCCATTAAAGGAAGTTTTTCTTTCCCCATCGCCGTTGGCTTGCTCTCTGTGGTTCTGTTGGGTTTACGCTCTGTATAGTCATGAGGTTTCAGCCTTGACTTGTGAATCACCTAGAGATAATCTTCAATTATGTTTGGTGCTATACAAATAAAATTGAATTGAATTATTAACCACGCTGCCAGTCAAAAGTTTTAAAACACCTCAATTTTTCCATTTTTTCATTGAAATTCAAGCAATTCAAGTTCAATGAATAGCCTGAAATGGTATAAAAGTGAGTGTTGAACTTCCAGACATAAAATAAATAAGTTAACCCCAAACTGAAAAATAAAAGAGCAAGTCGGTTGCTTTGGATCTGTCAAACGTCTTCCTGTCAGTTTCCTCCAGTTGCTGAATGACTTTTGATGGTGAAGGAAAGTTTACTCACTGACACCTTGACTTTCTTTGCATTTTCTTGAAAGATCTACATTTCTAAGTGTTATGATGGTCTGTCTCTCTTCCATTGTTTTTCTTTTTTACAATTTTTACAGCAACAGTGCTTTCTGCAGTACAATGCTGTTCAAATAATAATCATGAGGGTATGGTACCAGAGTGTGTTCCACCACTGCTTTTAAGCAGAGAGAGGGGGTTTAAATTAATCAACTAAACTTGGGACACCTCTAGGAACTGGCTGCCATTCAACCATTGGCGGCATTGCCCATCAGCAGATATGACACAAATGAAAGAAGTTGAACACAAAGTAATCATCCACTTAGCCAGAACTAGAAGGAAAAAACTGGGTTGGCATTAAAAAAAAAAAAAAATATTTTTCAACCTGCATTCACTTGAATCCACTACAAAGACAAGATGTTGAATGTTCAAACTGAAAATGTAATAGTTTTTTGTTTTTTTTTTCAAATATTCACACATTTTGAATTTGATGCCTACAACATTTTCCGGAAGAGCTGGGACAGCGGCAAACAAAGACTGGGAAAGTTGAGGAAAATTTATAAAGCACCTGTTTGGGGCATTCCACAGGTGACCAGGTTCAATGGAAACAGGTGAGTGTCATGACTGGGGTAAATGGATCATCCCCGAAAGGCTCAGTTATTCACAAGCAAGGACGTGGTGAGATTTAACACATTGTGAACAACTGTGTGAGTAAATATCCAACAGTTTAAGAATAATGTTGAGTACTTATATGTTGTTGATTCTAATGAGAGATAATTGGCGATTATGATTGGCGCTATACAAATAAAATAAAATTGAATTGAATTAATGCACTATTAGTCAAAGTACGTTAGAATAGCATTGTGTTGCCTTTTTTAATTAGCATTTTTGCACACGGCTGAACTTTTCAGAGTCAGGGTAGTAATTATCACAATCACCAAAATATATCACAAACAATAATTACTGTTTCATCACTCAGGTTTAATTTCTCACGGGTCCATTTCCTTTCAAACGCAGGACTCCTTTACCTTCTTTACTTGAGTTATCTGAATGATGTGTTCCCCCTTGTGTGCAGATTTCAAACACAGAACATGTAATTGAACAGGGTGCATTGTGATAATCTCTGAAAATCTCCGTGCGACTCATGAGACGGCTCGCCATCGGAGCAAAAACCACATCAAACCAAGTTATTGCTGTGACAAGAAAGGCAGTGGCTTTGTCTCACTGGGGAAAACAAACCATTAGCTCTTTGAGAAATTCATCAAAAGCCTCGTTTCACATCCTACGGCGATGTCATTGTAATGTTGAAGTAATCTGACAGTGCAATTGCTTTTGTGATTTAACCACCAAATAATGACTTTAGTCCCGTTCAGTTTTACATGGTGTCTACAGGTAGCAAATGTTTAAATGTAATGCTTTTAAAGACCTTTTTGAGATCATTTTGAACCAAATTGAGTTTCCTACTGTAAATTAATCAAAGTGTTACTTATGCATTTTACTCAAAATGTGGAAGATGAAATATAAAAAGCAAGCATGACTTTTTTGTTAATTTTTATCTGGTATTTTGTTCATTATATGGAATTTTTCTTTCAGTTTTTAGCCAATTTGTGTATTTTTGTTCATTCTGTTGAATTTGCCTGTATTTTTTATTTGTGTATTATCGGACATAGAGTTTAATATAAAGTCGATCACAACCATGCGCTTAGAATGCAAAATGACAAAGAAAATGTATACACAAAAAAAAGTCCAAGCTAGGCAAGAAAACAAGTGACCAAACAATCCACAAATTCATCAGTAAAGGACCAGAATAAACAAGACATTGTGAAATCACAAGCAAACAATAGAAAAATGTAACTAATAAAAATTAAAACAATCGACAACAAAAAAAATCTCCCACAAACTGACTGAAGACTGAATCACAAAATGAACAAGGGTACATTTCTCAACACGTAACTGACAAATATTGTAAAAAATAAGCGGGTGCAGCATTAAACCTCAGAAATACTGACATACAGTAAGATCAAATGTCTGTGGCGATGAAGACATAGTGGATCAGTAAGTTTGTCCCGCTATGAGATCCAGTATACTGGCAGGCAGACCTCTAACTCAGTCTGTAGATACTATTAGCTAAATCTTTTTCTCACAACATTTAACAGTGCACTGGATAGTATTTTAGTACTTCATCTCATTTAACTTACCCATAAAACCCCTGACATACTACGCTCCACCACCATTCACCCAAATATGGTTACATCCTGTGTGGAAGTAACTTGAAGTTGTAATACCACCGTTTGGCCACTGGGGAACCGTTCATTCGGCTCCAAGATGGCTTTTTCCCGTAAAGATACTGTAATTCTATCTGAACATACAAAGTGAAAAAATTTTGTCATGAGTTATTTTGGTTTCAACCGTTTTATTTGGAGCCTCAAATAAGTAATGTGGTGGTCCATCTTTAACTTTTTGCTTCATTACTAAGATATTACTGCAAATAGTCCAATAAATTTGATTTGATTGACATGTTGCTATGGTAACTTAACTCGCTAGTGAAGTCGGACCAATTCAGACCTTTGTATTTTTATTCAATGTGTTCATAGTTTTATCCGACATGCACTTAACTGCAGCTGTGGGTAAATGTTTACACTAACAACACCATAATATGACTTTGTTTGACACTGCATGGTGACGTTTTACCGCCTCAGTAAGCTAGCAGCTAATATTAGCTTTTCCATGAGTCCCTTGGCATGAATGCTCAGTGAGTCCTGCTGCCGTTCATCCAAATTTGGTTACATCCTGTTTTTGGCTCCAAAGTGGCAGCCTGGAAGTGATAACCTGATTGGCCTCACAATGGCCCTTCAGAAACTAATGAGTGACGTCACTTTGTCCACTAATATACACAGTCTATGGTTTGGCACCAAATTATCAACCAAGAATGATGATCCGATGAGCCTTAAATTGGCCGTTCAGGAACCAATGGCTGACGTGACATACGGTGTGGTTTTAGGCCAAATCTGCAGTATAGTGCAAACTACACAAAAGAGCACAGTGTATTCACTTCCACGCATCAGGGTGGGTGAAAAACACCCAACTGTACCAAATTCAGATTGTCTCTCGAGTTAAACCACAGGTCTAAATAAGCAAGGAAGAGGAAAATAACACATAACGTCCTGATATGTCCTTCCCACATGTCAAGAGGGTTATAAATATTCCATATCACTGTCTTTCAAGGCTCTTCACCCCTTTGATGACCTGAAAAAAAAAAACTCCCCTCTGATCGGGGCTTGTCTGTCTTATACTGAGTTCAGGTGAGTCAGGGTAAAAAAGATGTTGGACTTTATAGATCTCAGAATTGATTTTCAAGGGCAAATACAGTGCTGTAGTGTGAAAGTATCTTAAAAGAAAAATCATGCTGTAGATTTTTGGTCACATCACTAAGCATGAGTTCAAATGTCTGTTGTTTTGGTGATTAATGGATTTTAGTTCATTGTTTTATCTGGAAACGAGGCAGGAGACGTGAAGATGGTAATGACAGTCGTGTTTTCATCTAATGCCACATGTGCATCACTGTAAATGCCCCCCCCCCCCTTCCATTCCCAGCGTGTATATGGCATGTGGTTGAAATAAATGTGATGAAAGGCCCTGTGGTTTATCTCTGGACTTTTTACACTCTCTTTGCCACTTTGTAGTTGAAGGGAGCCTTTGTAGCCCGAACACATGATGCTCAAGTGTTCTTAGCCGGGTCTTAGAAGCAGGGATGAATAGAAATGGTGTGATGGACACTGAGGCTCCAGGATTGAAGTGGGGCCCAGGCAGAAATGGATTTGTGCGGAGGGGAGATAGAGGGCATGTGATAGTAAGGGTAAGCTTCAAAACCCTCGGTGTCGATTGTTTGTGTCCTCCCAGATCAAAATGATGTCTTTTTCCCATTATGTTGATTGTGAACTGTACGGACATTACATTTTATGAGGTTTGCAAGACGGAGAAGAACACTCTGCTCAGATGATTTGTTTGTTCATGTTTTATTTATGATTTTCATCCAAGGCTGGATGGGAACATTTCCATTCAACTATTTGTGAAAAAGAAAACATAATCAAGCTGTTTTTCCACATTTAATGTTTCATGGCCATGTGTGATTGCAGTTTCTACTCTGCCAGCAACAGACAAAGGGATGATGGTGTCGCATAGTCACTCCTGTCCAACCTGTTGGTGTACAACAACATCTGGAAACATTGGGCCTCACGCAGCAACATTCTCTTAAATTTTAGTTATATTTTCTTTTTTTCATTGCAAAAAAATGAGAGGAATCAATTCCAGATGCACCACATTAGCACCAAAATCTGCTCTTCCCTAGGTGTGTTGAATGTTAAATTTCACTTGATCATAAATAGGACGCATGTGGCCTTTAGTAGGCGTCACATATGCTAATTACAAAACACCAAAAAGGGCAGGTGTGGTGCCGGGTGCAAACAGCCGACTTTGGGTCAGCGTGTGGACTACGTCTGGGTCTGGAGTAATTTCTAACCTCTCTACATTACTGACAGAACTAGGAAATGAACCGAGGTGTACAGTAAAAGGAACCTGACCGACCAACCAGATCACACACAAGACGAAGAAGTGATGAAGGACATAAATAACCATTCATTACATACCGAGTAGGCGGTGCTTCAGTTCGACAGGTTTACACAGATCAAGTCACAATCAGTTTCACTGTGTGCATAAAAGCGCACACTGTAGCACAGATAAGGATGACGACTGTTCCAATAGGCCGACACACTGACAGAATCCAAACCTCTGAGTTCCTCATCGCAGCAAATGTCCTGTAGATTCTTCTGTCCCTGAAAGCAATGCTGATTTTAATCCACTCGTGTTCTGACAGATCAAATCCAGCGCATGATTCGCTCCATCTGACCTGCACACATAACGTGCACTCTGTCTGGCTTATAAGCTATTTGATGTCACTGTCTTAATGATGGTGTGTTTTTACTGCAGAATCAGCGCAAATCTGCAATTTCTGAAGTTTCCCTTTCAAGCCAGTCTGTGCTGGTATGTGGAGAAACATCCAGCTCTGATGTAAAACGAGCTTCATATCGTAGTCTCAACTGGGTTTAATTGACGGGTAACATATTTTTTAACCACAAATAATCAATCACAGAAATTCCTCCACAAGAAAACTTAAAATAATCAGAATTAAATTGTATTATGTGTTTCTGTGTTCCTCAAATTTAAAACATGTTTCTGTGCATTGAACAAATCTCCAGGGATAGGCTTCAGCATCCGCCCCCCCACCCTCACGAGGATTAAGGGGTAGAAAATGGATGGATGGATGGATGGATTTGATTAGCGGGGCACATCTTGATGTGGCAATATTTGCAAAACATTCCAAATCTGACAGATTGTGAGGGCATCTCCTGTGCACAGCCCTCTTCAGATCACCTCACAGATGTTTGATCGGATTCAGGTCTGGACTCTGGCTGGGCCATTCCAAAACCTCAGTCTTATTCTGGTGAAGCCATTCTTTT
>JAQQAE010015002.1:0-12193 GCA_029823295.1 Pseudamia nigra
GCCTTTGCATTGTGTGCATGGAAATGCTTTTACTTTCACTATTAAACATAGTCCTGAGTTCTACTGTTGTTGTTTTTACAATTTGATTTCACCACGCATTTAAGTGTTTACTGGTCATGATCATTTAAGATTTGTTTCCAACCACATTTTTTCTTCGAAGATGATGGTTCCCCACTATCCCTATATCACTTGTTGCCAACTGCAACATAATGACCTGTGCAGAAATTATCCAATGGGAGGCTCGTATGTATTTGCTTAGTTAAATCCAGGTGGTGACCTTTTTTTTGGCCAGGCAGTATATCTCTGTGCTTGCTATCTGCCTGTTACATCCTTAATTACTAATAACTTGCAATGAAATCAGTTATTTTTCTCTCACCTGTTTCATGTCACCCATAAACTAGCCAACATAATGTATGACATCAGTAATTTTGTTCACTTTCTTAATGGTATTTTAGTTGTACGGTACTTATTTTCTCAAAGATGATAAGTTGGCAGTATACACTGTACTGTTGACATGTCAAAAGAAGTATATTCCAGATTTGAAAACAGCATCTGCTCTCTTCAGATTAAAGTGGTCCACTGATATACTGTATACTTCAAATGGCTCTGGTATTCCATTGCATAAGTGGGCTAGTCATTCTCTGCCTTGCTTTTTGACATTCCAGACATCTAATAAATGCCTTCTGCGACTGGAGTCAAAAAACTCCCTCCTGATGAACAACACAAAGACAAAAGAAATGGTTCAGGACTTCAGAAAGTGTAAGTCACCTCTTCAGCCAGTCAGTAATGGCATCGTGGACATCGAGGTGGTGCCGACATAAGAATATCTTGGTGTACATCTCAACCACGAGATGGGCTGGTCCCAGATGTGCTGTATCAAAAGGGTGGCCTGCTTTTCCTACAGAGACTCAGGTCCTTTATCATCTGCCCCAAGATGCTGCACGTTTTACCACTCAGTCATTGTAAGTGCATTCTTTTATGCTGCAGTCTGCTGGGAAGGCAGCACCAGACAGAGGGAAGTAAAATGCCTGAACAAACTCGTTCAAAAGGCTGGATCAGTGGTTGGAGGGAGGCTGGACTCATTGGAGGCTGTGGTGGACAGATGCACACAGAAGAAATTGGAGGACATCATGGACAACCCAAACCATCCTCTTCATTTCATTCTGTCCTAACAGAGGAGCAGCAGTGGACGATCATCCCAACATCATTAACATCACTACGCTGCAGGACTGAACGCGATGGATACGCAGGCGGGAGGCGTTCTGACTTTCTTATAGGAACTGATAAGGCTACACGTGCATCCAATTTGGCATGATCACATCCCACAACCAAGGTTCTCTCTGAAATCTGTTTTGTAAATGAATGTTGTGTGTAACTGTCTGCTACTTTGAGTTTTTTTTTTCAATGTGCCATAATTACGCTCCCTTAGAAGCCTAGTTCTGGATACTGTGTTTTTTTTACTCTACTATCCCAATGCCCCCCCCCACACCCAATATTTCCCTCCTCTTAAGGTTGGCGCAAACCCAGTTTGCTGCTGTTTGTGAATCTCCCTTTATGGGATCAATAAAGTATCTATCTATCTATCTATCTAAAGGAGATCCTTCAGACCCACTGTTCAACACCACGGCTGATGGCAGACTGAAGACTAAGAATACATCTTAATTATAAAATCTTTCATGCCAATCGAATTAGATGTACATGAATTTCCCATAAAGGGATAAGATAAATAAAAGGATAAAAAATATTGTATTGTATTGTATTGTATGTCCCGCTTGGCTGTTTGTTGTCTTTATTATTTAGTACACCTGTAGTATTTATTTTTGATAAGATAACATTTCATTCATTCCACACAAAGTTTCTGGACTTAAACACAGGAGAAAGGGCTTATATATCATTTCAAGCGGTCTCTTTTGAAATAGCCTGCTGATCAAAAATTACACCTACCCCTTGTGTTGAAAAGTTATGCTTGGGAGTATGGGGCATGGGGAATATGTGTTTTATACTGCAGCCATATTATAGCATCATTTTGGTGTTTCTTGGAAGTTGTAGGTGTTCTGTCAACAGTAATTAAGATGCAATATCTCTTCTATTAATGTGATCTATGTGGAAAATGCATTTTGAGAAGTCGGAGAATCTATTCCTGCCATCACACAAATGACCATTTGGGAAATGGAAACAGTTTTGAGTTGTGGTATTCATTTAATTTAATACGTCCACAGTAATTTCTGGGTGATTAGCAATCACTGCTGCACAAGTGAAACAGATCAGGCGGAGCAGACTGTGCTTTTCTGTAACAGGCTGTTCCATTTTTACATTGAGGTCTATGGGGCTTGACCAGTGGGAACTGACCAGTGAGGCCAATGCAGACTTTGGTCAGTCAGCTCCAATAAGCCCTGACTGCCATGGGGTCTTATCTCCCACCCGGCGCATTGTTGTTAAGCAAAAAGCAGATGGCACAATGGCCCCTGAGGGTGTGTTGATATTAAAATTAGACAGGTGGGTGGCACATTGCTATCTTCCACACAAAAATGTACTTGTCTTGATCTCGGTGGTTCTGTTGGGTTTAATCTCTGTATAGTCTTGAGGTTTCAACCTTGAATTGTGACGCGCATAATCTTGGATCATGATTCACAATTGTGCCATTGACCAACAAAAATTATATATACATATATGATGATAAATGCAGCTGTGAGGGGGGGCACAAGCCAGTGTTCTTTCTTAGAGATAGAGATGGGAAGGACGTGCAGCAAGTTAAGGTGATTAAGGACAGAGAGGGAATTGTATTGAGTGATGACAGAAGTGTGTTGGGAAGATGGAAAGAATACTTTGAAGAGTTGATGAATGAGTAAAATGAGAGAGAACGAAGAGTAGAAGAGGTGACCGATATATGATGATACATGCAATATTGCGTGCAATTATATGATATGTTTAAAAATAAATATTAATAATAAGAAAAAAAGACAAAGAAAGAAAAATACAAGCCAACATAGTTAGCAATATCTCCCGGCCTCCCCAGCAAAATTAAAAGGGGACCAACTTCATGTCATGGCAGATCAACTGCTAATACTGTATAGATAGAGATCACTCAGAGAGTGCATCCCTCAGCCAAGGTTGTTGTTCACCCAGACCATTAACTGAGATACATCATTGTCATATGGTTGCGTTCAGGGCAGGACCTTTATCCTACATGTAAAGTTTGATGCAGAGTGAATGAGTTACAACAGGTTATTTATGATGAGGCCCCAAAATCATTTTTCTAAGCTTTTGGGCCCTTAAGGCCCAAAATGCCAAATCATTTCCAAAATGAAAGAAACCCCAGTAGAATGTTGTTGTTGACCACTCTGTAAAATCATATGTAGATAGGATGGAAACTGTAGAAGATATGGCTCCAGACAGAAGGACGGACAGATGGACCCCAACACTATATTGCCTGCCAAATTCTTTCATCGTCGTCGGGGGATAAAAGCGTGTCTCAATACATTCAATGTGATCATTTCATCAGTCCCAACATTAACTCCATTACTTAAGTGTTCTCATAATGCCAATCCACACTGTTCATAAATGCCTAAAATATGGATTTGTATAATGTGAATGTAACCATACCGGAGTACTTCCCAGACCCCCGTGCAGTTGGAAGAGTTGACCCACGCCATGGCTCATGCACAGGGAGACAATGGGGGCCTGATTTATATACATCTTCTCCTGTTACCTCCAAATGCAGGCAACACAAACTGAAAATCACTGCCTTTTATGATGTAGAAATCAGAATCTCAAACCTGAGCCACAGTGGTAAAGTTGTATATATGGTATTGTGATGTGATTTGCTATGTACAGATGCACAGCGTGTTAGGTGCTGAGCTGGCATGTACTGACCAGTTGTATAAAAGAGAGACACAATATTCAACACCTGAATTTATGTAAGTAAAATAAAAAAATCATATACTGTACTTCTCTGAGTAGCTCAATTATTTTTTTGCTGCATTTATTCTTAATTCCCACATTCAAATGGAGTATCTCGTGAGTCAAAGAGCTGACAGGCAGACAAGGATGAGAGTACGTGGAACCTGAATGTCTTATTTAATGATGATGGAAATGGGATACATCAGTACATCATGAGTATTAAAGGACACACAGAATTCTGATTGGTTTTTTGTGTATTATATGAAAAACACACCCACTAATAATTAAATAAACTTTTCTCTGAAAATACTAAGTGACTATACATTTGTTATGAGACATCATGATCTCAAACGTTTTAGTTTAATTTCCTTTTCAGGAAAATGTTGTAATCCATTAGACCTGACTGAATCCATGCTTGTTCCGTTCCTTGCAGTTGAAATACGTTGGAGGTAAACAAAAAAAGCCAGCTTCATCACAAACCGTGAGCTAAGCCTTCTTCTCAGGCCAGCTTCTTAAAAAAAAAAAAAAAAAAAAATGTACGGGCTTGTTGTTTGACATGGATGTGTGGCTGGTCGGGTCCAAGCTCTTTAGCCCAAAGCTTTTCCTGTGATGTTTTTCTATCATGGTTCATTTTTAGGAACAGAACTGAGCTGGATTTCTCCATAATGCAAAAGTTGCACCTCCAGCTGACTGTTAACAAAACTATGTGCTGCAGTGAATTTCTGTTTCTGGGATCTGTAGTTGTTGGCTAGCAATTTTTTGTGCCAGTGTTTTCCTATGCTTGCACCATTTGTAACCATTTATGAGTCTATGGTACAGATTTCTGCACCTCAGAGGAACAGAAAATACACCACATTACTGTTTGAGAACATTCTTAAACTACATCTGAATGCAGATTATACACTACTCACAAACTGTATAAAAACACTTGTTTATTAAAAGTTTTGTGTTATTGTAAAGCTATTTTAAGATTTTTTTTTTCTTTTTCATGTGGTACACATGGGGCAGCGTCCTAGCACCCTCTAATGACAGGCTGCCACTGATTTGGACCGTCTAATAATTGATCTGATCATCCGTCAGTAAATAATCCAACAAATCTCTGCCGTTTGATTGACAGGTATTTATGGTAACTCGACTGGCCAGTGGAGTCAGACCTGTTGGAACGCATCAGACCTTTGAATCGTCTATTTATTCAATAGAACATATTTAACCTGAGATATGCTCAACTGTAGTTGTGGGGAAGTGCTTAGATTAACAACACCATGATACGACTTTGTTAGGCAAAGCTTATGAAGCTTTACCATGTACGTGAGCTAGCTGCTAGCATTAGCTTACCCATCAGATCCTTGACATAGTATGCTCCTGTAACTCCCAAGTCATTCATCCAAATATGGTCCATCCATCCATCGTCTTCTGCTTATCCTGATCAGGGGGCAGTAGCCTAAGCAGAGAAGCCCAGACTTTCCTCTCCCCAGCCGCCTCCTCCGGGGGGACCCCCAGGTCTTCCCAGGCCAGACGAGACACATAGTCCCTCCAGTGTGTCCTGGGTCTGCCCTAGGGCCTCTTCCCAGTTGGAGCTAGTTTTGGCAACCAGGGACCCCCAGCTTCGGCTGCCACCCAAACCACACAGCACTGGACCCTTCCTGCAGGTAGTGGGCCCACAGGAAAGCATAGTCACAAGGGGCTTCTGAATGGCTCTTAGTCTGACCTGTCACCTAGGTGCAATTTGTTTTAGGAGACCCTACCAGGGGCAAATTGCCCCTGACAACGTAGCACCTAGGATCACTCAGGCACACAAACCCCTCCGCTATGATAGGGTGGCAATTCAAGGAGGGGACAAAAAAAAAAACAAAGCAAAACAAATATGGCCACAACCTATTTTTGGCTACAGAATGTCACCCAGGATGTGACGACCCAACTTGTCCCAAAACAGCCATTGAGAAACCAGCAGGTGATGCTCACTAATACCTGTATACACAGTCTGTGGGCTTGACTTTTGTCCGGACTCCATGTACTTAATTTCACTTTGAGAGATGGTTCAAAAACTTTTTGGAAATTTTTTGAGTGTAACGATGCCCACTTTTTTGACATAGTTCAACAGTGAAATGGCAACAGCAAATTATCACCTAAAAACGCTTAAAAGCTGTGTGTTTTAAAACTATACTACAATACATGTCAACCTTCAATTTAATTACAGCACACCTCAGATCCTGTCATTCTGTCAGCTTCTCTGTCAGTCACTCGGAAATTCATCCCGCTCATCACTCCTCTGTCCTCAGTAGAGCTGCTGGAAACCTTCCTTCTCTTCCTCCTCCTCCTCCTCACCTTCTTCCTCCAGCTCTCCACTCCTCTTTCACTCCAAACGTGTTCCAAGCTGGGAGCTATCGATCCTCCTCTGTGATAGAGGTGGGAGGTGGGTTCACAATACGGCGGGGGTCTGGCTGTACAGGCTGAATCTTTCAGAGTGCCAATCGATACTGACTCCTTTTCTCCCCATCAAAGCTTTTCATTCACACAGACAAACAGAGAGAGAAAGGAAACGTGAGGAGCAGGGGAAGGAGCAGGAGAGGGATGAGTGACATGAGAGTTAGTTTTCTTTCTTTTTACTCCCTCGTCTTTCTTTTTTTAATTCTCTCTGGATGCATCGCCTGGCTTCAGGGTCAAACTCAGAGAAGGAAGAAATGATAGAAGGGGTGAGAAAAAAGAAAAGGAGACAACAGGGGGATTAAAATGGCACA
The DNA here is from genome assembly GCA_029823295.1 of Pseudamia nigra. Classification (NCBI taxonomy): domain Eukaryota; kingdom Metazoa; phylum Chordata; class Actinopteri; order Kurtiformes; family Apogonidae; genus Pseudamia; species Pseudamia nigra. The sequence continues at coordinate 6,639 of JAQQAE010015002.1, forward strand.
AGGGAGAGAAATAGAAGGAGGTAGAGGGGGAGTTAAAAGCAGAATATGCAAATCTGGAGACAAGGTAGCACTGTGAAAAATCTCAAAGGCAAATATTTTCTCTGATTTTCTAAATATTTGTTTGATTTTGCTTTAAATGGTTCAGTATGGCTTTGTTCTCGGATGCGTCAAGTTTGTGTAGGAGTCTGTTCGTGCTGGGAAATAAATGATCACATGGAATAGCTGGTTAAAACCATGTGTAACAGTACAAAATATTTGGGCTCATTACAGTGTTTAGTTTTGCACTTATGGTTCGGGACACATTTTTGTTACAGCATACAATTCAGTTGAATTTCTCCCTCTCTGACCTTCGTACCAGTCTCTCTGGCTCCGGAGTTAGAAGTTCCTGACGGTGCTGGTCATGGACTGGTCCGATGTCTGTCCATGTCGTCCAGTGTCTGTGCTGCTTGTTGCTCTACCATTACTCTTTTCTTCTGTCTCTCATCTGTCCACTAAACCCAACTGCTCAAGGCAGATGGCCGCCTACCCCGGCCATCTGCTGGAGATTTTTCTCTTCCATTAGCCAAACAGAACACAGAACACAAGGCGCGTTCATACACTGTATAAAAAGTACATGAAAATTGCACAAAAAAAAAATCCGAGAAACAGCGAGGGCGCGGAGGATGAACCGCGATATAGCGAGGGACCACTGTACATAAGTACACTAATACGTAAACTAACAGCAGAACAGCTAACAAGCCACATAAGGTGCATCCAAAAGGATGTAGCCCCAGCATTTGTTAGGCATACTCAAAATTCTCCCCATGTTGGCAGTGGATGGACGACGAGAACAGAATCATTTACAATCATGACAATTATTTATTAACAGATGTCAATTAATCAGAATGTGTGAAGTCATAAAAGCCCAGCCATACAATCAGGTTATGCAGTAGAGAGCCCCATTATATTCCAGTGTTCTATTTTATTTTTATATTTTATAGTAATTTTCATCTTCACAGATACGTAAGCAAAGGCTCTCTTTTGACTTATGTATGATGCTCGTATGAGTCAGCGGATCTCAAACCATATTGTGGGATATTTGTTTGCGCAACACAGCATTCTTTTTTAAGCCATGTTGCACAAACATTATCCCAAGGCATAAACACTTAGTTTTAGTCTACAGAACAATCTCAACCGTTGTCAGCTATCATCTTCAAAACAGGTGATAATTCCGATTAGCACATTCTCTCCACATGTATCATTCTTGCAAAAGTAGTTCTTCCTTTGTGAGTATTTTTATCTTATCTACGCACAAGGCCTGGGACGGACCTGGAGAACCTGAAACCTTTTACACACATCACATACAACTCCAGCAATAAGCACATTTACTGTAAAATCTTCGTCTTAATCTTCTAAGTTCTGCTGCATCGTCCTAGGCTGCTTTCAACTTCTCTCTTTATCTCCTTTTTAACTCTCCTACACCTCTCTCTCTACATATCTCTTCTCTTCCTCTCTCTCTCTTCCACCATCTCTCTTTATCTCTCACCTCCAGTCGCCTCATATTGTCTTATTTTCTATTTTGCAATACTGTGATAGTAACTTGCATCGTCCCTGTAGTTTTTGTGCTGCCTCTCCCTGCCCAAGGTCTCGGTGGTTCTGTTGGTTTACTCTCTGTATAGTCATGAAGTCTCGGCCTCAAATTGTGAAGCACCTAGAGATAATCGGCGATTATGATTGGCGCTACACAAATAAAATGGAATTGAAATGAAATTGAATTAAAATCGCTATTGCAATCATAAGCATTGTTTTTATATTTTCCACAAATTGAGCAAAAAGCTGTTTTACAAATTATTAATGCAATTGTTTATTATTTTCCACACATGCACCTTCCATCTCCACAAATGAAAACAAACAGAATAAAAGTGGATGAAACATGAACAAAACATCACCATAAACATACAAGAATTAAATGGTATAAAGTGTTACTGAGCTTCATAACAGAACTGTTTAACTTCAAAAAGTGCAGATTAATTCACCGTGGTTGTTTTCCATGTTGATGCATCCTTCTGATAAATTTGATTTGTTCATCCTGGCCCCGTAGTAGAGACACTGACATGAAGATAATTCAGCATCAGTTTTGCTAATTACAATAAACTGTGTTTGCCAGACTTTAGTTCATCATATTATACTTAAACATACTTCAGTATTGGCTTAATTTACAGACCTTATTGTCCAAACTGTTAAATGCCTGTAGGCACACGAGGCTGGTGATGATGAATATGGAAGCTGAAGGATGAAGGAGATATGGATGAGCCATAGATTGGATGGAAGAGGCCAGTTTACAGCAGGAGAATATGTGATTTAATAGAAGCCTGAGGATGTGTGTGGAGTGTAAACACACAAACACACACACACTGAGCTGACGTGTCCCCAGGCCTCGGCGAGGGTCAGACTCCTGTTCAATAATTTCAGCCTCAAGGTTATTACATCAATCAAACGCCTCCTCATCTTCATCCTCCAACTCCTTCTCACCCTTTAACTGCATCCATATTTGGTGACTGACTATAATTCTGTGCACACTAATAATCAATTTTCCCTCCCTTTCTCCAAAAAAAAGACAAAACTCCTCATAAGCTGTTCACATGGCCAATGAAAATGAATCTGCGTGCTGCTGTTCAGACTCCGGTTTCTGGTGTCATATGGTTCACTCTGTTACTCTTTCAAAACACTGTCTGGTAGAAGTCAAGTTCTGGCTGTTTGTGTGCATCCAAACCCTGATATCATATTATAATGCTTCGAAGTAGGTGTGTTTCTCTATCTGTGGCCTTTTCTTTGAGGCATCCATCTCTACCAGCCAGGATCTGTGTCTTTCCCAGAGCTGAACTAAACCGACAGTGAATGAGATGCATTTTCTGAATGCGCTGTAAACTAGAAAGCACTGACCTCCACCAAGCTTGGCTTTTACTTCAAAGTGGGATGTAACAATGAAAACAAATGTTATACAATTTTTTAATTTTCCTCAACCTTTGTAAGTTTAAGCATTCTGAATCCCTATCCTGTATGTGTAATATTGTCCATATCTGGATCAAACTTGTGTTGACAGAATCTATTATGGTATTTTTTAGCTAAATTTTCTGGGTGGTATTAGTGGCGAATGTTGAATTTGGTTCTATCTCACAATGGTGAAGAATCCTTAAAAAATCTTCTGGATCCAGACGATGATCCAGATCACTCCCACAATCTAATTGATTGGTCCTTGTGACTGAAATCCATAAGATCAAAGACTGAGCTGGTTCAAGCACAGACAATATTTCTGATTTGTCAGCATCATAGACATCATTCAAAAGATGAATATGAAGGTGCAATTTTACCGCTGTGATCCTGCACGTCAGAATAATGACTTAGTATCTCAAAATAATGACAAACCTACAGTCCTGTGAAAAAGTACTCCCTTCCCAATCCTGTAGTTTGTATATTTGTCACACTTAAATGTTTCATATCATCAAACAGATTTTGGTCAGCAGTGGTTTGCACCTTGTAACTCTCCCATGGATGTTATTTTCACACAGTCTCATGAACTGATGTGAACGAGGCTGACAGTTCTTTACGTGTTGTTTTGGTTCTGTTGTGACCTCCTGGATGAGTTGGTGCTGTGTTCTTGGGGTGATTTTTGCAGGCTGGCCACTCCATGGAAGGTTCACCGCTGTTCACCGATGTATTCTCCATAATGGTTACGGTGGTTCAATAAGTCCCACTAAGAGTCCCAAAGCCTTAGAAATAGCTTCGTATCCATTTAAAAACTGATGCATGATCTATTGCCTTTTAAAATCGTTTCCCCCCACCTCTCTTTGTCAGACAGGTTCTATTTGAGTTAATTCAGCAGGTCTGGAAGTAATCAGTCAACTCTGCTTTCCAAAAACATGATTTAACAAAGGGGGCAAATGCTTTTTCACCGATTTTGTATTGACTTGGGTTATCTTGTTGCACTCACTGGTCTTTCTGTTTGCATGTTCTCCCTGTGGGTTCTCTGCAGGTTCTCCAGCTTCCTCCCACAACTAAAAACATGTCCTAGGTTAATTGGTCATTTTAAAATTGGCCCTAGGTGTGACTGGTTGTCTGTATATATGCCTCCGGACCAGGTCATCAATGTAAATGAGAACTCGTTCTCAATTGACATACCTGGTTAAATAAAAGTTAAATAAAATAAAGACGTCTTTATCAATATTAAATTTTCTTTCATGATCTGACACATTAAAGTGATAAATATACAAAGAAATAATGAAGCGGGAAGGGGACAAATACTTTTTGCAGCACTGTACAAATTGATTATTGTGACATATATTTTTAGAGGTGTTTTTACCATACACTGTATGTATAACTGGACAAAGTGATCGTGACATCACTCAATAGTTTGTGAAGGTTTGTTTTGAGGCCGATCAGGTTGTCACTTCCTGGATGACATCTTGGAGCCAAAACGAGCAGAGTGGGGCACAGCTCGATAACCCCGCTAAGAACAGTAATAGTGATACTGTCTTCAACAAATTAGTACTTTTACTGTAACTGTTTTCTGTAGACAGATGTGAGGTTTGTTTACCTTGACATGTTCCTGTCGTCTTCCTCAGAAGGGTCGCCTGATGTCACTGTGACGTGTCTCGCTTGTTGTTTTATAGAGGTTTAGCAGACAGAAGAGGATGACTGCATCCCCTGCTGTCTGATGTCTTACTGTAAAAGACAAAACCACATCGTGGACTGGCAAAGGGCCAAAGTCATCCGTGCTGAAAGTGACAAACGCCATTGTTGGATCAAGGCGTGCCCTGAGGACCATCAACAGAGATGCTGTCCTCAACAAGGCATCAGACAGCAGGGGATGCAGTCATTCTCTGCCCTCTGGTAAAATAGCAAGCAGGACATATCACAGTAACCCCACATGACCCTTCTGAGGTAGATGACAGGAACATGTTCAAACATGTTAAGGTAAATAAACCATACATCCATTATATTCCACTTATCCTGGTCAGGGTCATGGGGGCAGCAGCCTGAGCAGACAAGCCCACACTTCCCTCTCCCCATCCACTTCCTCCACCTCCTCCCCCCAGGTCCCCCAGGTTTTCCCAGACCAGTTTAGAGACATAGTCCCGCCAGCATGTCCTGGGTCTTCCCCAAGGCCTCCTCCCAGTTGTAGATAGTTTTGGCAACTAGGATTGGAACACGCAGGCCGCTGCCTTCAGCTGCCACTCAAACCAGCACCGGACCCTGACAGCCCTTCCTGAAGGTAGTGGGCCCACAGGAAGGCATAGTCAAAAGGATCTTCTGAATCGTTCTTAGTCTGACCTGTCACCTCAGACTAATTTGCCTTGGGAGACCCTACCAGGGGTGAATTACACCCAACAACATATCTTCTAGGACAGGGGTGGCCAACCCCAGTCCTCAAGAGCCACTGCCCTGCTTGTTTTGCAGCTGTTTCTGCCCTACCCATTGCCTCTGCCCCACCCACTGTATCTTCCAGCTTCTGATTGACTGAACACACCTGAAACCAGCACAGCTTTTCTTATGACGTAGGCACCTGTCATGGCCAA
>JAQQAE010015003.1:0-12193 GCA_029823295.1 Pseudamia nigra
CCCTCCCTGTCACCCTAGGATTGCTCTCGGAGGTTCTGTTGGCTTTACTCTCACTGTAGTCTTGAGGTTCCAGCCTTGAATTGTGAAGCACCTAGAGATAATCTTGGATTATGACTGGCGCTATACAAATGCAAATGAGTTCAATTGAATAAGAAGAAGAGGTTTGAGGTTCTTTCAAGAAGAGTACAGGAATCTAACTGCTTTTCCAGAAGTGACTATGTTAAATTTTCAGTAAATGTAAAAATGTAAATAACTGATGTGAGAATCTCTGGCATTGTGACAGGAAATGGATCCTCCTCACATGTAGAGATGATGCAGTGGCAGGTTCAAGCCTCACTACTGTAGAAGAGGTTCAGCTCATTGAGATGTCTGTCAAGAGGCACATGTATAATACACAGCCCCTTATGACGTTCTGGGTAAGTTACGGGGCTGAATTTCCAGAGCTTGCAGCAAAAGCAGTAAAATGTTTTTACCTTTTGCAACTACATATCTCTGTGAGAGTGGATTTTCCACACTGGCATATAGAAAGAATAAGTACAGGGCAAGGCTGGAGCCAAAGACTAACATGAAACTGTCCCTATCTGCCGCTATACTGCCAAGAATAGACAGACTGCGCAATTCACTACACCCAGAAAGTGCAGTGATAGGTAAAAAAACAAAACAAAAACCTAATCTTAACACCTGTCCTCATGCTGAAGAACAGTGGTCCCTAGGTTGCTTCTTAGTCAGAATGGTGGTCCCTGAAACAAAGTTGGTTGAAAACCCCTGCTGTACAGAATTTCTATAACATATAGAAATTTGGAGGTTTTGAGCTACAAAAACTCACAAAATAATTAACTGTAACTCTTTCATTAAGTACAAACTTGGGGTTCAGTGCCTTACCACAGCACAGTTGGATAATGCGGATGGGAGCCAGAAATCATCCTGCCAGCCCTCTGGTTTATGGCTGACCTATTCTACCTACCAACTACCATCATTGGCATTATGACAGTGGATGGACAGAATCATATTTCCATCATTCTTTTCACCCTTTCAATGTAACTTGCATTCTAATGTACTTTTTGTAGTAATATATTATACCCTGACTGTTGCAGGAGAGAAAACACAGCAAAATCAATCGAGCACATCTTTAACTACTTATCTTTAAGCCCAGACCCAATGGGGATTGATGAACCTCCTCATTTTGTTCCAGGTCCTTAGGCTTTGAAATAGATGCATGCTGTGTGGATTGATGGGTGGCTGTTAGGGCTCCGGGTTCCTCTGTTATCAGCGGAGATGTAATTGATTTATGGAAAGCTGGTTTGATCCACAACAGGGATGTTAAGTGTGTTGATTTAGCCACTTAACACAAGAACAGGGCCACTTAGAGCAGGTTGCTCTGTTTGAGAGGAACAAAAGAACAGGCAGCAGCCCACCTGCAAAACCGTTTGTGACACTTTTGGTTTTATTCAGTTTTTTACACAGCTGTTTAACACCTCGTTTTTGTCTTTCCTCAATAAGTGAAATTGTAAAAAATATGTTGGAGTGAAAAACAACTGAAATATGATGATCTTTTGACTCCTGGAAAGAATAATTGACTGTAAAAGATGCCCTGGATCATTACATTCAACATATTAGCTCCAGCCTCACTGACAGTCTAAGTCTGTGCCTCTGGTATAAGTAACCATGGTAACCTGCATCACCTACAGTAGGTTTCTAGAAGCATCTAGTGTAACAATGTCATTAATTTAGCCACAGTTCATGTATCAGATTGACCACATAAAAAAAAACATAAAAAATGCACGCTTTATCATGTGGAAAGATGGACAGGATATTGTTGTGTAAAAACATAATAAACACCAAAAACTGAACAGAATAGTGGGTGTACAGACATAAGTCATAATATCAAAATAAAATGCACACACCAACAGTTATGCTGTGTATTGCTTGGTTTGTTATGTAACGTCACTTTAGCACTTGCAGAACCAAATCTATAAAGTACAAATAGATAAGAAATATAGATTAAAGACATGTCTTTACATTTTAACTCACTCAGCTTGACATACTGTTAAAGATGACAAATTGTACTTGTTTTAAGAAGTTAATACAATGTAAGTTATACATGAACTCAGAATATGTGTTTATCTCTACCTCATGTGTAAACTCTACATTTTTAAACAGGCTGTTTCAGTGTTTACTGATTTAAATGTAAGTATGACTGTTGTCACCCACCTTCTATCATTGCCATGGATACCATTTAGACACCCTACTAAGGTCCAGGATGATCCTGGTGGTTCTAGTGGTCCTTAAGGACTGACTAAGAGCTCAGACCATGTGTGACATCACAAAACACAGATATCATAATAGATCGAGTTCAATGAAAAGTGTCTATGTATCCATGCGAGGAGTATTTTCACAGTTTAGCATTATTTTCAGATTCTGCAGACGTGTTACATGTCTACTTTAAAATGATACAACACTGCAGCAGCAGGCTGTCTGGGAACATAAGTGATATGCATTCCATGACAAATGGACTTTTCATTAAAAAATACATAAACTAACAAACATTGAAAAACTATTGGGGTCCATACTTTAGATATAAATCAGTTTTGGTCTCTAACACATCAACAGTAGCTTCTGACTACACTGTTTTAAGACCAGAGCACAAGTGAACCCCTCGGGTCTCTGTCCATGGTCCTGAACCCTTCCCCTTCCTCGTGTCACATTGGTTTCTACCAGATCGAGTTGGGACTAAACTTGTTGCACACACACGTGATAAGACTGAACACTGATGCTATAGCTTAATATGCGTCTTAAGTGTACATATGTCTGTCAAAGCTTTTTATTGGCGAATGCTTTGCGCATGCGAAGAGACTGGCAGAGGACAGTTCCTTAAACAGACGGTGTGGGTTGCATCGATCCCTCTCAATGCGTCTTTTACATAAACTCTACATTTGAGCTAGTAACACATCTCCAGGCGTCATTTTCCCGCACGCATCCCCCGTCTTATCCTAATACGTTTCACGCAACAGGCTGCAACACCGATGTGGAGTCTATGCTGACGAACACCTGTAACTGTGCCTCTGCTGTCGAGTTTCAACCCGACGCCGAGGATGAAGAAACAAAACGTGCGGACCTTGTCGCTCATTCTTTGCATGTTTTCTTACTTACTGGTCGGCGCAGCGGTGTTTGACGCGCTGGAGTCCGAGTCGGAGAGCTCTCGCAGGCGCATCTTGGAGCAGAAGCGCAACGAGATGAAGAAGAAGTACCGCTTCTCTGAGGACGACTACCGTGAAATAGAGCGAGTGGTGCTGCAAGCTGAACCCCATCGAGCTGGGAGACAGTGGAAATTTGCTGGTTCTTTTTACTTTGCAATAACAGTGATCACCACCATTGGTAAGTTGATGGATTGCTGCTGTCTTAGTACATTGTATAATGCAATGCAGTACACTGATGCTTTAACATTTACCTCGAAACAGTGGATTTTAAAGACAGTTTAATCACCAGAGCAATGTTCTGTTTTAATTCAAGATTAATGCAATAACTAAAAAGCATATTACACAGTTAGTGCATGCGTTATTATAATAATGTTTGTTTACATCATTGTGTTACTCTGCTTTCCATTTCTGCATTGAGGTTATGGACATGCAGCACCAGGAACAGATGCAGGAAAGGTGTTCTGCATGTTCTACGCTGTTCTCGGCATCCCTCTCACTTTGGTCATGTTCCAGAGCCTGGGAGAAAGGATGAACACATTTGTCCGCTATCTCCTCCATAAGACAAAGCAGTGCCTTGGCTTTCGGCGCACTGAGGTGTCTATGGAGAACATGGTCCTGGTGGGCTTCCTGTCCTGCATTGGAACATTGTGTGTGGGGGCCGCAGCCTTCTCCTACTTTGAAGGATGGAGCTTCTTCCATGCGTACTACTACTGCTTCATCACACTCACCACCATTGGCTTTGGGGACTTTGTAGCCCTGCAGAAAAAGGAGGATCTCCAGGAGAAAACACCCTATGTTGCGTTCAGCTTTATCTACATCCTAGTGGGGTTGACAGTTATCGGGGCCTTCCTTAACTTGGTGGTACTTCGCTTCCTCACAATGAACACTGAGGATGAGAGGAGGGATGCTCAAGAGAGGGCTTCATTGAAGAGAGACAGGGGCCTTTTGGATGGATCCCTGCACCTCCATGTTGTTGGGGAACAACCCAGAGGCAGCCACAGGGACAGGACTGCAGTGAACAGCCGGAGCCACAGCATGCTCTTCCTCCCGATGGAGGAAGGAACCAGCCGCACCAACCTCATTTCTTCTTCCCCAGCAGAGGACCAGGAGAGGCAAAGAAGCCCCTGCCGACACAGGCTGCATTTTCAGATCAAAGCAGGCAGACGCAGGCCAGAGTCCAGCCTCAGCTCCCTCTGCTCCTGTGTATGTTATCGCCTGGGAATTTGTGATAGTCCTCTTATGTCCCATACTGAACACCCTGGCTGTCACATCAATTCTGTTTACTACAACTCTGTATCCTATCGGATTCAGGGCTGCTCACCAAGTTCCAGGGACAACACTGGTCTGTCCTCCCCAGGAAGCACACTCTCACCTGGGCACAGCTTCCAAGAGTTCCCTCGCTCCAGGAGAAAGTCAGTGTAAAGGGCACTAACACGCAGAAAAATATTTACACACAGTATTTTCAAGGACACTATAATTTCACTTAAACCTTCTTGTGCATATCAGTAGACATGGATCTGTTTAATTTATATAATCACAATTCTGAAAACGTTCAGCTGTGTTGAAAAATACAAAAGATAAAATAGTGAAACACAATCAAACATTACTTTGACTTCTATTTAACTGTGAACAGCATGAACACAACATATTTGTTGTGTCAATTTTATCCAGTCAGTTTTTATATGAAAAGAAGTTAACCGCAGAAATCTTGAAATATGCTGTATTATTTGAAAATCTACAGCCATTTCTCAGTTTTGGGTCTGCAACGTAATCCAAAAACCATCAGCCAGCGGCGCTTTCAGAGCTGAAAATGAGTAAAAAATCACTCCGACATCCAAGAAGAGGTCGTTGAGCACAGAGGGTTGCAAGTTTGTCTTTCAAGCCATGGAAAGCTTTAATATATAAAAATGTATAAAAAGGAAGGGAAGGACCTTAGATATATCACTGTAATTTTTTTGCCCTAGAATTGCCCTAGGTTGATTTTGTTATCGTAGACATAAATTGAGAAATATTTGTATATTTTCAAATAAGAAGAAGTTAAGTAAACAAAACATGAAATATGATGTGTTCATATTGCTCTCAATGCAATACAAGTCAAAATAAATTTCAGTAGCACTGCCTTATTTTTAATCTGTATTTTTACACCAGGCTGATCTTTTCCAGAAAATGGGCTATAAATTATGCTCTCTTTCTGCTGTTGCTGTTGAGAATTTTGGTTGTAATTTTTTTTTGTTTTACCATGACATTACTTGTGATAGTGTTTCTACTGTTTTCCTCGCATGTAAGCCAAAGTGCAGTGCATGCTTAAGAGAATGTATAGCACAAAATGTGAACGCATGAGTGCTATGTAAAGTTGCAAAAAGTTAAAGATAAAGTATGCAACTTTCTTTACATACTGTTTACAAAGGGCATCATTTTAACTCTCCTGTATCTCTTCTGCTCGCATCAGAAAGCACTGTGCTAGACAGATAGAAAAGTCATAAAGCAGACAACCAGATGGTGATTTTCTGGTGTGTGCACACTCTATAGAAGACATACGGTGGACTTCATTTAACAGAGGAGATAAACCTCTCGCAGAAAACGGCTCAGGGTAGGCGGCCATCTGCCTTGATTTGTTGGGGTTAGTGGACAGGCAGGAGACAAAAGAAACAACAAACAACACAGACACTGGATGCTATCAGTTGGATTACTAATGGACGAGATAGATATTGATTTTAGGAAGGAAAGTCGCATACTTTATCTTTAAGCTAATATTCTACTCTTCTAATATAAACAGTATTTTGGATAGTGATTTTTAATGACAGTTGAATGTGCAGTGACTGGTACTTCTGATCCTCGATGGACTCACAAAACAAAAACAACCTTTACACGCCATAAGTAGAGAAGATGTCATTATACTTTTGTATTTAAAAAGCCTTAAAGAACTTTGACTAAGCACATGAGATTTGTGGCTTCTTAGCTCAGTGAATTTAATAAACCTTTTTCTTATTGTTGAAACTCAAAATAACCTTTTTGTGCATTGTTCAGCACGAATGCACTCTAATATAAAGAGATTATGCTTGTTACACGATGGATTCAAATGTAATGGATGTAGCACACCACAGACATGTAGCAGGTTATTAGTGAACTTCCAACAATGCTGGAGAGAAAGTAATTTTCCAGTCAGGAAGGTGTTATTTCCTTATTTGTAGTTCAATTGATGTCAGTCTCCTACAGTCTTGTTTTAATAAACCAAAGCAAATGTCTATTAAATGGGTGAGTGTTTTCATTCAGTGGATCTGTTGACTGTTGATTAATTGGATAAATCAGCACAGGGTTTGGAGACTTTTGTGTTTGCATCTCTTCCTTTTTTTCTGTTTTTGTGTTTATCTGCCACAATCTTTTTAGATTCAATAGAAAACAGGGCCTTATCTTCGCTCTGTTTTCTGCTGCAACGTTGGTATCAACTATCACCCAAGGGGGTAGTAAAGGAGAAAGATGATGCCATGGAGCGGATATTTGCGGACGGTATTATAGAATTTAAGATGACTAACTCAAATAAATGGTGCAATCTATTAAGTAGGTCAAAATCCAGTAACATAACCAGGATAAAACTTCAGATATTTGGTATTTGGGTAAATATACAATGCTGAAAAAAAGTATTTGCCTCCTTCCTGATTTTTTTTCTTGCATATTTATCACACTACATGTTTCAGATCAGCATTCCAGTTGTTATATTAGACAAAATTAACTTGAGTAAATACAACATACAGGCTTTAAATGATTTCATTTATTAAGGAAAAAACAATTCAAACCTACCTGACCTACCTGAAGCTGAGTTCAGTTTCCCTAGGTACACTCAGACATAATTACTATGAAAACTCTTGAATAAAAGTCACTTATATAGAACCTGTCTGACAAACTGAAGTAGGCTACAATATTTCAAAAAGCAACACGTAATGTCATGATCTAAAGAAATTCAAGAAGTCATCAGATCAGTCTGGGAAGCACTACAAAGCCATTTCGAGGACTTTGGGGCTCCCGTGAACCAAAAGAGAGCCATTTGTAACATATGGAGAAAATATGAAACAGTGGTGAACATTCCTAAGAGTGGGCGGAATATCAAAATGACTCCAAGAACACATCACTGACTGATTCAGGAGGTCACAAACTAGCCCAGAACAACATCTAAAGTTCTGCAGGCCTCACTCGCCTCAGTTAAATATGCAGTCTACGATGTTGGGAAACTAGGTAGTAACCAATTGTTTGTTTTGCTATAAATGATTACACAGGCGAGCTGCTAGTCAACATGGCTTACAACCTCATAGGTGCACAAGCTCTGTACAAACAGCATAAACAATCATAAGAATAGCTACTAGGGAGCTAGAACCTATACCTGTAGTTAATCTAACGGGATGACAAGGAGTGTCTGCATTTCACATTCCTTTAACATCTGGTACGGGTAAAAAGGAACTTATCAATAGACAGAAATACTAGTTTGACAGCGGTGAGGTTGTAAGTTGTGTTGACTAGCAGGTTTTCTGTCTGACCATTTATAGCCATCCACCACAAGCGATCAGCTACTGGCCAGTTTCCCAAAATCATAAACTGCACCTTTAAGGTCAGTGTACATGATTTCAACAACACGAAAGAGAGTGGACAAAAATAGCATTTATGTGAGAGTCGATAAGTAAAAACCACTGCGGACCAAAAAGAACACAAAGGCTTGTGTTACATTTGACACAAACATCTTGATGATCCCCAAACCTTTTGGGAAATAGTGTGTGTACTCATGGGCCAAAAGTTGTGCATCCAATTACAGCTAACACTCCATTTCATAACATACCAACAGTCTGACACAGCGGTGCTGGTGGGATGGTCTGGGGCTGCTTTGCTGCTTCAGCACGTGGATGACTTGCTATAATTGACAGAACCATGGATTCTGTCTCTACCAGAAAGTCCTGAAAGAGAATGTCTGACCATCAGTTCATGACCTGAGGCTCAAGCACATGGGTTATCCAGAAGGATAATTATCTGAATAATGTTTTGTTAAAAAGACAAAATATGAAACTACAGTTTTAGCTCTTAAATACTGCTGAAACAATGAATATATCAGGCCTAAAAACAATTTTAACTTAACATGCGTATGTATTTGCACCAGCAACATGTTATAGATGAAAAATGTACTTATTGAATGTTTTTTTTTTTTTTTTTTTTTTTTTTTTTTTTAGTAACCGGGCCACATATTCATCATGCAAACTCTTTTCTTGTTATTTCTCCCAAGTATTACTGTCTGTTTGAGTGATCACTGAAATTACCTGTGAGTAACACAAAGAATAATAATAAAAAAAGATAACAAAAGCCATCTTCAGGTGCAGCATGTTTCAAATCACTTTAAAACCTTTATTGTCACCAATTCAAATCACAACCAGGGCTTTAACTTCTGAACTTGGCCTCTGTTTGCTTTTTAAAAAAAATATGTTTTTTTTCTTGGAAAAGGGACAGAAATCATTAAATCTTTAGATAAGCATCCCGGAGCATACATTTCATGCCATCTGTTGATCTGCTGGAAAAAGAGCCTACTTTACATATAAATGTAAAACTGATTGGGCAATAGAATCTGAAATGGTGATTGGTTATGAAAAGCCATCTGCTCCGGCCGTTCGAGCGCACACAGAGGGATGCTGACTTACTTCCCGATACAGTCACATCACATGCTCTACCTTCTTTTCTTTCTTGTGTCAAAATGTAACAATATAGATGTTTATCTTATTCTCTCAGGTGTCATTATTATGTGTATGACAGAGTACAAGGAGGAGGATGTAATAACTTTGCCAAGGGGGCCCTCTACAGGGGAGACTGATTTTGGGGCTAGCTCATGAAAAAGAAAATGTTCTGTGTGAAGTAGATGTGTGAAATTTTTAACCACTGGAGGGCAGTATGAGTTCACAAAGCTGCAGCTCGGTCGTCTGAGCCTCGTCGGCTGAATCTGCGTATTAATGAGTCATAAAGTAAACAGCATTACAGTTTTATTAAGAAGATTCAAGATAAGATTGCAGTAGTAATAAGGATTAAATCTGAACCTATAAGAAAACATGATACCAGATACTATAGGTGCAGATTTCAGCCTCAGTATTGTTTGTCCGCCCAAATAAAACAGTTTCCACATTCAGATGTTATTGAAATTCATAATGCAAGTCTATTTTTGTAGTTCAGGACTGTCATTCCATTTTTGTTTATTTTGTGTTAATTTTGAGGCTCATTTGGTCACTTTTGTTCATTTTCTTGATTATTTTGGTCATTTTTGCTAATTTATGGATGTGGTGAAGGAGGACATGAAGGTACTGTAGTGTGAGAGAAGAAGAGGCAGAGGATAGAGTGAGATGGAAGCAGATGATTTGCTGTGGCGACCCCTGAAGGGAACAGCCAAAAGGAAAAGAAGAAGAAGATTTTTGCTAATTATCCTGATTATTTTGGGAGACAGCTTTGACAAAAAGCCCTTACCTGTCATAATTCAACAAATCACAAAACTAATACTGGAAATATCCCAAAATAATCCAGTTAATGATTACAAATGAACAAAATAAGCACCCAAATTAGACCACCCCCCTCCAAATAATCAAGTAAATGGACAAAAACTACAAAATAATTCACATAATGAATAAAAATTAAGAAAAATAATCACAAAAGTGATCAAATCGAGCAACAAAGTTAACCAAATTTGACAAAAGAGTATCCAAAATGACCAAAATAAATGGAATGATTGAGATAAATGATCACACTCATCAAGGGATGAACAAAAATAATCCAGAAAGTGATCAGAAATTAAGAAAAATAAGCAGCCAAATTAGAAAAATGAATAAAAGAATCACATATATGGGCAAAAAATAACAAAATAGTCCACATAATGAACAAAAACAAACAAAAGTAATCCAAATAACAAAATTTGTCAAACAATGAACAAAAATAATAAAAATGAATGAAATATTTGAAAAAAACAAACTAATAAAAGAAATTAACAAAAATAATTCACAAAAATGATCAGTAGTGAACAAAACAAGCAAACAAATTATAAACATAAATAAAATAATCAAATAAATGGACAACCCCCCAAATATTGCACAGAAATAAACAGAAATAAACAAAACAATCAAAAAAGTGATCAAAATTAGCAACAAATTGATTCAAATTTGGCAACAAAGGAGCAAAAATGTCCAAAATGAGTATAATAATTGAAAAAATTAAGCAAGAAAAAAATTAACAGTGAACAAATGTAAACCCCAAAATGAACTCAAATGTAAGATGTTTTTATTTTTTTTATAAAGCAGGATATGTTGGAGACCCAAAGGTTTGCAAATTTATAAACTGAGTCAGGATCATGTGAAATGTAACTTTGTGACTTTGGACCTTTGAGCACTGGTGCAGGTCTTCTGATTTTTAACCCAGGTAAGATGGTTCTAACGTTGTCCAGTTAGTGACTGGACACTAGTGATGGGAAACTTGTCGTCCTTTTCTCCTGATGCAGTGACTCCAGCCTCAGTCTGCTCCTCGTGCAGCTCCCCAAGCTCTTCTGTTGCCCCTGGATCTTCCTTTTTTGGAATATGTTAGAGACCCAAAATTGAAGAATGATTGAATATTTTCAAATTGAAAGTAAAAAAAACAAAACAAAACATGAAATATGCTGTGTTCATAGTGTCCACAATGAAATACAAACCAAAGTAAATAACAACCCTAATTCCAATGAAGTTGGGGCATTCTGTAAAACATAAATAAAAACGGAATACAATGATTTTCAAATCCTTTTCAACCTATATTCAATTGAATACACTACAAAAACAAGATAATTAATGCTCAAAGTGATGAACTTTATTGTTTGTTGAGTATATTTGTAACTACTCACTTATTTTGCATTTGATGCCTGCAAGACATTCCAGAAGAGTTGGGACAGGGGCATGTTTACCACTGTGTTACACCACCTTTTTTTTTTAAACAAGGCACGTGTTTAGGAACTGATAACTCAGATTGTTTAAGTTTTGAAGGTGGAATTCTATTCTATTCTTGTACGATTTCAGGTGCTCAACAGTCCGGGGTCTCTGTTGTTGTATTTTGTGCTTCGTAGTGCACTACACATTTTCAATGGGAGACAGGTGTGGATTGCAGACAGGTCATTCTAGTATCCCCACTATCTGACTACGAAGCCAAACTGTTGTAACACATGCAGAATGTGTCTTGGTATTGTCTTGCTGAAATAAGCAGGGATATCCCTGAAAAAAGATGTTGATTGGATGCAGCATACTGTATATTGCTCCAAATCCATTAATGGTGCCTCCACAGATGTACAAGTCACCCATTGGGGGCACTAACATCCCCCCTCCCCAGACCATCACAGATGCTGGCTTCTGAACTTTGCGCTGATAACAATCTGGATGGTCCTTTTCCTATTTAGCAGAGGACACAAGGTCCACGATTTCCAAAAACAATTTCAAATATGGTCTTGTCAGACTAAAGCACACCTTTCCACTTTGAGAACAGAGGCATTTCAGGGTGCTGTTGATGAATGGATTTCACTTTGTTTGGTAGAGCTTTAACTTGCACTTGTAGATGTACTGTAGTAATGAACCATGTTAAGTGACAATGGTTTTCTGTAATGCTCCTGAAGTGGTAACATCTTCAACACAATCATTTCAGTTTTTAATGCAGCGCTGTCTGAGGGATTGAGGGTCACAGGCATTCTCTGGTGGTTTTCGGTCTTGCTGCTAACTTGCAGAAAAATTCTCTGAATCTTTTGATCACATTATGGACTGTAGATGATAAAATCACTAAATTCCTTGCAATTGTACATTGAGAAATGTTGTTCTTAAACTGTTGGATTATTTATTTACACAAAGTGTTGAACCTCATCTCTGCTTGTGAGCGATGGAGACTTTCAGCGATGCTCCTTTTATATACACTCCTGATCAAAATTTTAAGACCAGTTGAAAAATTGCAAGAATGTACATTTTGCACTGTTGGATCTT
>JAQQAE010015004.1:0-12192 GCA_029823295.1 Pseudamia nigra
ACACTCTACACTACGCGGCGACTGGAGACAAAATGGCGGACGAGACGCAGGCGTCGTAAAGTCGAATTTGACGTAGCCCGAGTAACGCGTAACCCGAGAACTTCCTGTAACCCATTTACCCAGATTGGGATGACAAATGAATTTTCATCTGAAATTCCAAATTTGAACTAAATTTTCCACCCACAACACATTAAGAATTGGTAAGAAATATGAATTGGTTCTTCATCCACATCATCATCATGATTTAAGACTTTGCTGGTAAGGTTTTAAACAGAGATGTGTTTTTCTAAAATAATGAGGGTTACTTGTACGTATTCACCCAAAAATTGAAACACTTGTCTGGATTCCATAGTGTTGTTTCAGACTCTTCTCCAGATGGTCAGAGCCGTTGTCAGATGTGGGACTCTTCAGCTCTTCATACATGTTGATTTGAAGACTGCCATGTTAATTCATTCAACATTGCAGTCTCTGC
The DNA here is from genome assembly GCA_029823295.1 of Pseudamia nigra. Taxonomy (NCBI): domain Eukaryota; kingdom Metazoa; phylum Chordata; class Actinopteri; order Kurtiformes; family Apogonidae; genus Pseudamia; species Pseudamia nigra. The sequence goes on from JAQQAE010015004.1 coordinate 473, forward strand.
TGGTTGAAAATGGGAATTAACTACTGCTGCATGAAGCCAGAAGAAATTATCTTAAATTCTTAGTCATGTTTTGATTTCTTTTTAGGACTCCATGAGGAGGTAGATTATAGTGAGAAGCTCAAGTTCAGTGATGATGAAGAAGAACACTCCCCTAGTGACAAAAACAAAGCTTGGTGAGATACCTTTCCTGTAACTCTTTTAATGGATAAAATCCTCAGTGTTCTTAATGTGTAGGTGCTCAATTTGTTGTGGGTTTGTCACTGTGTTTTCTTTAATATTGCTGCCATTATGTAGGACTGAATGGGAGAGGGAGAAAGAAAACCATCGTGACTGCCAATCCTCCCTGAGTCTCGGTGAGGCTTCCTACCCCCATGAGAGTCCTGATGAGAGTTACCCCTACCAACATCATCACGAGGCTCCCAGAAAGACCAATGGTAGATACCTCTCTGCAGACAACCAGGTAACGTGATATTATGTTTTCCACTTTCATCGTCCTTTGGAGATTACTCATCCAAGATTAACTTGTCATGCTGTTGGTCACCATTAAACACATTTGTAAATCTCCCAGTGAGGGTTCAGACAAACTCCGTAGAGGAAACAGAATAAAAAGCATTAAGCTTCTACAGCAACAGTCCCTCAAGTGAGGCTGCCATTGTGAATTGGGACAAATGACCTTGCTGTAACCATAGAGATATGTGTGTCAGTACTTTATGCTTGCACACCTCTTACTTGGCAAGTGAAAAATATCTGACAGGCTTAGTAGAAGGTGGCACTGCTTCACTGGAGCTTTGGTGTAAAAATGAAACCAAAACTTATTCCAGACAGACTTGCACATGCACAACAGTTCTTTGTTGGTGTTAACATTTTTAAGCAGATGTTCTCCCCGTGTCTGCGTGGGTTCTCTCCGGGTACTCCGGCTTCCTCCCACAACCAAAAACATGCACTAGGGGGTTAAGTGAATTGGTCACTCTAAATTGTCCATAGGCATGAATGTGGTTGTGAATGGTTGTCTGTCTCTGTGTCAACCCTGCAATGAACTGGCGACTCATCCAGGGTGTGTACCCTGCCTTCACTCAAGTCAGCTGGGATAGGCTCCAGCACCCCCCCCGAACCCTCACGAGGATTAAGGGGTAGAGGATGGATGGATGGGTGGGTTCCATAGTGTTTACCTTTGGCACTGTATGTGAATAATTATGTACTTGCAGTATCTCACAAAAGTGAGTACACCCCCCCATTTCTGCAGATATTTAAGTATATCTTTTCATGGGACAATGCTGAAGAAATGACACTTTGACACAATGAAAAGTAGTCAGTGTACAGCTTATATAACAGTGTAAATGTATTGTTCCCTCAAAATACAGCCATTAATTAATTATTGTAATTTAATCTTTGTAAAATATTTTGATCATATGAATAGTAAATAATTCTAGTTCAGAGATGAGCCACTTATAGACAGAGTGAAAAAAATGTGTGTAGCGCAGCAAATAATATTGAAACCCTTTAAATACCACATGACATGTTTTTGCTGTTAACACCAGTTTGGTTATTTATTTTATGCTCGATTTGTTGATTTTTTTTTTATTTTATTTTTTTTTTCAGCTTATTGATTTTGTTCATTTTTGCTTGGTTTTGTTCATTTTGCAGATTTTTGGTCATGTTTGTTATTTTGTTTGTATTTTATTTTATTGTTTTGTTTTTTTCCTGATTATTTTGCTAAGGATTTTTTCTTTTTTATAGTTGTGCTTATTTTTACTCATTTTCTTCATTTTTGATCATTTAATTTATTGTTTAATGTTGTTCATTTTCAATGATTCTGTAGATTATTTGCATCAGTTTTGCCTTAACTTTTGTTCATTATGTAATTGATGTATTTTGTGCTTATTTTGGTCAGTTCCATTTATCATGTTACTTCCATCAATGGACATGTGGCCCTGGATCCAGATCACAGACTCCTGCTCTAATTTTTACTTGCACTAATGTCTGTTTCCTCAAAAAATACTGTGTATTACTGTATGGCCACCTTTTATGCATACATGCACAAACTTGTATCTGTTCCATCTCCAGCCACAGCAGAAAAACCCAGGCGAACCCATAGTTGAACAGGAAGATCAGCAGCGTCACTCCCAGACACAGGTTCCAGCGCGGGCAAAATACGTGTCCGCTGAGCTGTCTGAGGCTGTTGAGAGGGCCCGCAGACGCCGAGAGGAGGAGGAGAGGCGTGCCCGGGAGGAACGTTTAGCTGCATGTGCGGAAAAACTTAAAAAGCTGGATGAAAAGTTTGGAAAGACTGAAAGACAAATGTCCAGGACAGAAGATGGCCAGAAAGATGGAGATGGAAAAGATGCCCCACTGTCCCCAAGCAAAGATCAAAGTAAAGGACATCATGACACCTGGCAGTACAGCACGAAAGGTAAAAGAAGTAAAGAGAAGCCAAACGTCACATGTTGCCAAAATGATGGCAAACTTCAGGATTGTTAAATTCTATTTTGTGTAACTAATTTCCAGAAGGAAGTGAGTGTCCCCCTGAGAACTCATCTGGCCATAATTATCGTGATGAGCCTGGTTTCTCTGCGTACCGAGGCAGTGAGGACGAAGGCCAGGAGCCCTCTTCACCCTCAGGAGACTGCACTGGTCGTAATGCCTCCAAACCAATCCCTCCCCGCTTTCAAAAGCAACCACAGCATCACCAGCAGCAAGTAAGTTATTGATGACTGCTTTTAACCCAAAAGATCATAAGAGTAGACTCATTATTAATATTTTACAGGCTGCTTTGAGAGAATATGACAGGGTGAAGCTATTGTTTCCAAAGTTGAATTAGAACTCCGTTTGAGAAAACGGTGTTACTGCGGATTCTTAAAAATGTGGAAATTCAGAATGAATGGATCTGAATCCTTTTTAGTCACCTAGGTTTTAAAGTTATACATGGTGTATAATGTCATGCTACTAAATAAACCCAGTTGTGAGAGAGCAAAGTTAAATGCAGATTGAAATGCAGTTTATCTTGTTTCAATCTGACTTTTTAATAAGAACACACACAGCTTACCATGGCTTACCATGAACTTCACCATTTACCCTCTCCTTATTGTCATTAGCCATGTGTATAAGTTAAGGATAAAGCAGAACTTTCATTGTGGTCATAAAAGCAGTGAGTGAGGGACAAGTAATAGCGGCAGAAGGCGGCACCAAATTTGCGCTGGTGAGCCGGCGATGTCTCGTGAGCCAGTTTTTAAGTTTCTTCCTGAGAACAGTGAGAATGAAACATAACTACTGTATTTTCCGGGTTAGGGTTAGGCCGCTGGTGCACCTGAGCTGTGCTGCGGCTCGTCTCCTCTGGCGGCAGTCAGTGTGACAAGCACCCTATAGTCGAATTTATTCAAAATACAAGTCGCTCCCTTCGCCAGACTATGCAAAAAATGTGACTTTTTCAGACTTCAGGAAAATACAGTGTATATACACTGCCTGGCCAAAAAAAAAAGTCACACACTCACAGCTTTGATTACGGCACACATTCGCTGTGACATAATTTTGATAAGCTTCTTCAATGTTACAACATTTATTTCTGTGCAGAAATGTAACCGTTTTTGCCAGCATCTTGTACTGATGATGGAGAGTTGGACCACTGTGCAAAGTCTTGTCCAGCACATACCAAAGATTGTCAATGGGGTTATGGTCATGTGGCCTTTTATTGTGGCCAGCCTAAGGCACGCCTGTGCAATAATCATGCTGTCTAATCAGTCACATCTGTGCCATGGATGGATTATCTCGTCAAAGGAGAAGTGCTCACTAACACAGATTTGGACAAATTTGTGAACAATGTTTGAGAGAAATGGACATTTGTGTACATAGAAAAAGTCTTCAATCTTTGAGTTCAGCTCATGAAAAACAGGAGCGAAAGTAAAAGTGTTGCATTTATATTTTTGTTCTGTGTACTCTGTTATAATATGGCGCTTGTACATTTCCACAAAGTACAGTTGTTACTATGGATTAGACACTGCAAGGGCATTACTGTTAACCTCTCAATAAAGTAACAGGATGTTATTGTTGAATCAATGAAATTTAAAAATTGTAATAATGTGCTCTTCTCTGGGTATATGAGAGATGGCAGGAGTTTATCCAGCCTTAATTTTTTCCTGGCCTATATTAGAGAACTGATTTTCATTTCATGTCACTCATGCTCCAGCAGCTATCTGAGGATGGCCTCCTACTTTACTTACGGTTTTTGTTTATTTGAACATTCAGGTAGCAGTGCTTTAATTGTATTCAATCCACAGGAACAAATATACAAGATGCAGCACTGGCAGCAATCTGGTCACCCCACCTCCTCTGGTTCAAACCACAATCAGAGGGGCTACTATCCCCCACATGTCCTTGGATTTGACCCTCGCTGGATGATGATGCCTCCTTTCATGGATCCCCGTATGACTCAGGGAAGATCTCCTGTGGATTTCTACCCTAGTGCAGTCCACTCTTCAGGTAAACACTACTAAGAAAATTGTGTCGAACTACATTTTTGAAATGGAATGGCTGTTTTACGAGGAATTGTTATCTAAATAAGTCTCCAATTTGTAATTGTTCATCAGGAATGATGAAACCCATGATGCATCAGGATCACTTGAGCAGTCCTGGTTCTGATGAGGGCTGCCATTCCAGTATGCACCAAGAGAGAAGAGCCCCTTCCACTGAGCCTTGCCCTATGTGGAATCAAGATGGCTACCCGTTGCGTAGCTTCACCCCTCCATACCAGAGGCAACATGAAACATCAGACAGTGGTCAGCGAGATGACAGGTTGGTTATTCTACTATTGCCGTACGTTTCTTGCATTTCTTAAGACATAAACAGTTTTTAATTAAGATTCCCTGACATTCCTCTGTGGATGACCTCTTTTTTTTTTTCAGAAGTGATATGGCCTGCTCCCAACAAGACTCATATGAAGAAAGGGCCAATGAGTGCTTGGAACACCCCCAAGATAATCTTCCCAATCACTCTTATCCAAACAGAGGGTCAGACCGAGAACATAAACACCACGAACAAGGCTTGCTGACCACAGCTCAGAACCATCCCCAGCATCATGCAAATGATGAATACTCCAAAACAGACCTTAGGGACAAGTATCTGAAAGACGGCGTAGACTCTCATGATGAGGCATCGGATGGTTCCAAAGACATCTGGAAAAGAGATGGCAACCAGAAGAAAGATGGAGGCCTCAACAATGTTCAAAATCAGTGGTCTGAACCCATTTTGAGTAGTAGTGTTGGCCAGCCATCTGAGAACAGTGGAAGAACACTGACCCGCAGAACTGGGCCCATAAAGAAACCAGTTCTCAAGGCTCTTAAAGTGGAAGACAAGGAGAATGAGAAGCCTAAGTCTGAGCCTGAAGAGAAGCCTGTCCCATACCGCCTGTAGAAGGAAGTCCTTACAAATGTTTATGACTTAAAGAAAGATATCCAGCCTACGAGCATTAGGCGGCCAGCTTCACCTGTTGTTGAGAAACCGCCTGAAGAGAGGCAGCGTCAGTCTCCAGCTCCAACCAAAATAGACAGGCCCCTGAGCACACAGAATGATGACTCTCCAAAGGATGGCACCTGGGACAGCAGCAAGTGTCAGGCTCCAAGAGAGAGCCAGGAAAATCGTGAGCCCCAGGTACCACGGCGCAATAACTGGATCTTCATTGATGAGGAACAGGCCTTTGGTGCTGTGAGGGGAACAGGTAGAGGTCGCAGTCGAGGCTTTAGGGATTTTAACTCTAGAGGCGGAACCCGAGGTGGCCGTGGTGGAGACAATCTCAGAGGGGCATATAACAACAGTAGTGGTCCCCAGCGGACAGTCAGAGGCCGAGCACCACCCAGGGATCTTGTCAAGGTGGAGGAGTTCCAGAGGGGCAAACCCCGGAGACGGAATGTTAGTGAGACTTTGAGTGAAGCATCTGAATATGAGGAGCTGCCTAAGAGACGCCGCCAGAAGGGATCTGAAAATGGCGAAATATACACAGAGTCTGGAGACGTTCGTAAAGCTGACAGGGACTCCTGGAGATCCAACAAAGTGTACACAGATGACCAGGTGACCCCTGATTCTAGAGAAAAAGCTAAAGCCAGCAGGAACTTTGGAGGACGGATGCTGCCTCCTAGACTGAACACCACTGGAAGTTACAATCGAAGCTTTGGTGGGTCCAGGGATATTTCCACATGGAGGGGTCGTGGACCACAATTCAACAGCAGTGGTGGCGCTGTCCAGGAAAATGGTTATGGTCCTGGAGGTGAGACAACTTATTCCCGCAAATCCACAACTGAACGTGAGACTCTCAAGTATGCCTCTAAATTTACCAGCTCCTTAATGGAAAATGGCACAGAGGACCGTGAAGGGGATTACTACTTCGATAATGACAACCCAGACAGGCAGGTTTTAAGGAGACGCCGACCACCCCGTCAAGACAAACCTCCACGTTTCCGTCGTCTACAGCAGGAGCGTGAACCTGGTTCAAACCAGTGGACAAGTGATGAGTACTTAAGTGGAGACTTTGCAAACCCCTGGCCAGGACGCTCAAAGGGAAGTGGGGAGGACAGCTGGCCTAGTGGCCACTACACTGGTGGACGTTCAAGCCAGCATGCTCAGGCAGAAGAGTGGGAAACCGGATCAGATAACAGTGACTTTGGAGACTGGCGGGAGAAGAGGAGTGGAAGTGGGGGCGGAGCCCCTCAGGGACACGGTGATATTCCCTCTGACTCTGGTCACAGTGAACCAGGTTCTGGTGAAAAGCGGGAACTGTCCAAGCGAAGCTTCTCCAGCCAGAGACCCTTAGTGGAACGGCAGAACAGGAAAGGAGAGCCGTCACTCCTGGAAGTCACTAAGATGACTCGCACACCTGAAAATCCTCCTATGCCCTCCTCTAACAGGGGTGACAGCTGGCAGAATGGAGGCACATCTTGTAAGAGGTGAGGAGAATGGGACAACATATTTCTATCAACAGATTAATGGACTAAAATGGTTCTTGAAGGACATTGCAGGTGGTACTTTATTGCACCCAGGTCCGGAACAAACCATCTTTAATACGTAATATGTAGTTTAAGTCTCACTATAGTTGTTTCAGGTCTATTATAATTGTTCACAAAACTAGTGCTGCGCAAATGGGAAAGGTCAAGTCACATAATTTTGAGCAATATTGTCATTTGGAGTACAGTCTACCTGGTAAGGAAACTGAGTTAGTCATTTAGAAAAGCTGAGTCAAACAAATGTACACACTTAAACTATTCACTACAATTTTGTCACATCTTAACCTGAGTTTTTCATTTTGTTATTTCTGTTTCCATAGTTGGAATGACAAAGTATCCATAATCTGTGATCGTTGAAACTTCAGCTACCAAAATACAAAAATGGACCCTCCTGTCTCCCTTATCACTATATCTGAAATATCGTCATATGACAGGTTTTTTTGAAATTCGGTCACCTTAAATGCACCTAAATCTGGACTTTTAATTGCAGCCTTTTGCAATTATATTATTGTACAAGATGAAATTGTGATATGATTGTGCAACCTTAGAAACAACACAGCCCTCAATCAGTCCTCACTAGAATGAGCCCAGGATTCATAAAATCCTTGCATTGATTTGTGCGCAATGATCAATAACCAAATTATAAGTAGAAACAGAGCTGTAGCTGTTTGAAAAGCAGATTTTTTTTTCTCTCACGCTGCAACAGGTTAGAGACAGACTGTTATTTGACCCAAGATAAATAACGATGGTTATTTGTGTAAACTACAATTTTATATCCTTTTTAAAAGCAAAATTGCTCTTGTAGCTGTTATGTCCCTAAATGAGTCTATATAAATTGAATTGTGAATCGAATTGGGACCTTATAAATTGACCTTGAATTTATCGGATACCCAGTGCTTGTCTGCAGTCTTGGATGAGAATAAGGCTCAGTTTTATATTTATGTGAGAAAAGATACCACTGCTTTTTTCTTCTTTGTAAACAGCCAAAATGACACCTGATACTTTACAGTGTCTGTCCATACCAAATGAAACCTTTGTTTTCAGCAGGAGCCCAGATGAGCAGGGCCCAGTTTACAGCATCGAGCAGCCTGAAGAGAGGGAGCCCAGTGAGGCCTCAGGGAAAAAACTGGACAAGGATCTGAAGCCAGGCCCAGTAAAGACAGACATCGCTGAACCTCTGTCTCAGTATGAGCTCAGCAGCTACCCAAGTGAGTAACATTTTCTGAAACTGTTTGTTATATTTATGTTACTAGGAAGGAATCAGACCGTTCAGATGTTGTCAGCTGTTGTAAACCCATCTTGTAGACACCTGCCAGCAGAAAGGCTGACTGTCTGTTTTGTAGTTGAAGGGGATAGTGGAGGACCTGTTTCCAACTCTGATGGGTACCAGGATGCCTTGTCCAAAAAGCAGCGACGCCCACAGGAAGATGAAAGGAGGAGGAAGGAACAGGGAGCTTCTGTAAGTTGGCACATACTGAAACTTTATGTTCAGTATTCCTGCAGAGAATGGATGGTGATTTTGTTAAATCTTGTGGCTTGATAAATTTGTCTTGACTTTTGCCTCTTAGGTGCCAGGGAAGAACAGGACAATCACATCCAAGATTCCACCACGCTTTGCCAAAAAGCAGGGAAGCATGAGCATCGAACAGCCCGAGGAGGCTCTTTCCTCTAACAACCTTGGAACAGAAATCTGGGAAACAAATAGTTCAGGTATTTCGCAGTTGAGCTTTCTCTTTGTGTTTGTTTTCAGTGCTGTAACTCAAAATCCACGGAGGATGAGTGTACCACCTCAGCTTGCTGAGTGTGAGATGAGACATTCGGAAAGTATGCTGCCCAAAAGAAGAAATTTGTGGCATGAGCTTTGTATTGGAAGAAACATATCTTTCAAAGGCAAAATATTGGATGAAACATTTTCAGTATTGACCTGATAATTCAATGTGGGTTTGGTCCATTCAGGCCTTTGTTTTTTAATGAGCTAATGAGTGTTTAACTAAATTACAACTGATTTAATTTCAGCTCTTTCAGTCCAGTCATCAGGGGGAGATTCATGGACTAAACAGGTGTCATATACTGGGAGCGAGCCTAACTCTGAGGTACTGTCATTTAGTTACTAATTACCAATGCTGCCTTGAGACTATATTATCTGCGGATTCAAGTTAAAATAATTTGTAATGATTGCCAGTTTTACACATTTTATGTTTTTGTTATTGACAAGCACTAGATTAGCTGTGACATTATTCTTTCCTTTGTTCAGGACTCAGATGCAGGTCCAGAGCAAACTAAAGAGCAGCACAAGCCAGGCCCTATAGGAAATGAGCGCTCTCTGAAGCACCGCAAAGGCTCAGAAGGTGTTGATCGGTTGGAAGGTGGCCCCATCACACCTGTCAATGGTGTGGATCTCCACGTGGATACTGTGCTGCCTGTGCCTCCAATTGAGTTTGGTGTCAGTGCCAAAGACTCTGATTTTAGCCTGCCACCAGGTTCTACCCCAGTGCCTGTGTCAAATCCTGTCAACAAGCTTCAGGATGCACTTGCCACCAATGTGAGTGATGAATGTCTTGTGTGGGGTTTTTTGATACCGAGTAGTGATGCATTTCAGAGATTGATATTATTAATAACTGCTGTAGGACTGTTTGTTTTATTCTCAAAAAAACAAGACATGGTCTCTCATCCAGTTACATTTTGTTTTTGCTTTTGTTGTGTTTTTTTTTACAACAGACGGCTCTCAATCAGAGTATCCCCATGCTGCGTTCCAACCACCTGCAGCCTGGCATTAACCTCAACCCCATCTCCTTTCCTACTGCTGACCTTACTCTCAAGGTACAAAAGTTTAATTAAAGCTGTACTTTGTACTTTTCAATATCATACGAATTAGGCAGAATTTGTGTTTTGTTGCATTCCTTTTTGTTAAAATTGTTTTATGGAAAGTCGAAATGAAACCTTGTTTCTTCAGATGGAGTCTGCACGTAAGGCGTGGGAGAACTCCCAATCCCTGCCTGAGCAGGGTTCTCCTGGCGCAGGTGCTTCAGGTGCTCAGCCTCCCTGTAGTGCAGGCTCATCGAGCGGCGTCAGCTACAGCTCTTTTGGAGGAGTTTCGATGCCTCCAATGCCTGTGGCCTCTGTAGCTCCTTCCATGTCAATGCAAGGTAAAACTAGACTTGGTGTACTATTTTCATAAAGACATTATTTTTGAAGAGAATTAAACTGACATATCTTGTTTTTCCCCTGTAGGTAATCATATTCCTCCTTTGTATCTGGATGGTCATGTCTTTCCTAGTCAGCCACGCCTCGTACCACCCACCATGACCCAGCAGCAGACCTACCAACAGGTAGAGGCACAACCAAGCACACAAAAGAGCCTTGTGTGTCTGTATGCAGACGTGTCATTGTGTTACATTTGATTATCCATTCAGGCAGCTGCAGCCCAGCAGATTCCAATCTCTTTGCACACATCTCTTCAGGCTCAGGCTCAGCTGGGGCTTCGTGGAGGTCTACCGGTATCACAGTCCCAAGAGATGTTCAGCTCTATCCCCCCTTTCAGGTACCGTCACCTTTTGTTCCAAGTCGTCTCATACTGAAATTTGAACCCATAGTACATTGTCATGCAAGTAACTGCAATTAACACTTTGTCTATTGTGTTGACTTTACCACTGTAGTATAAACATAATAGTTGAATTTGACTTAAAGTTGTAGTATGTACACTTATGTTATTTACAGAAGTCATAGTAGAAGAAAATTTGGGTGCAGTAAGATGCCATCTTTAAGGGTTCTACATGTGTGATGTTCCATCAGTGTGTTGCAGTCACCCAGTGGGAAATACAGTATTTCTGTATTCCAGGTCCCAGGTTTACATGCATCCCAACCTGTCCCAACCCAGTCCCATGGTCCTGTCAGGAGGAGCCCCCATCAAGGGGCCCTACTCTGCTTTCCCTGGCATGCAACCCTCAGACATGGTCAAGCCCCAGTCAGGCTCACACTACCAGCCAATGAACGGCAGCCAGCCGATGGTGTATGACAGCCAGATGAACCAGGGTCCTGGTATGGGGTCTTCTCAGCTGATGGACTCTCAGCTCATCCAGGTTAGTGAACATGTGTCGCTCAGTAGTCTAGACTTTTGGATTTACATCAGATATATGATTTTGTCTTCATGTTTTTAGTATTGACTTACCTTATTAACTTTCAGTGATCACAGCTAATGTAAACATTTTTTTCACCAGGTGACCATGCCATTACCTGGCTCTCAGCTGCGCTATGGGTCAGCTCAGCAACATCTTATTCTTCCCCAGTCCATCCAGCTGCAACAGGGACAGAACCTGTCCGTAGGAGCCCCACGCCGAATGATGCCCCCTGGCTCACAGCCTCCAGTCATGACCGGCAGCCGGGAGGTGTGGTTTCATGATCCTTTTTCTGTAAAATAAAAAATCTTTTTGGCTCAGATTCCAGATAAATTTGTGTGTAAATTTTAAGACAGCAAAACGTTGCCTTTGCTGATAGCATTATGTGAAAATCAGTACATTATAGTTTCTACATATTGACATGGGTTATTGTTTTTCGCTCAGGGTTCACAAATAGATATGAAAGGTTTCCAGTTCTCTGAGAAGCCCAGTCATTCCCCAGGCATCTCCGGGGGCTCATACAGGTGAGACTCAAATATAACTACAGGTCCTTCTCAAAAAAATTAGCATATTGTGATAAAGTTCATTATTTTCTGTAATGTACTGATAAACATTAGAC